>VCCN01002867.1:6220989-6232477 GCA_006491835.1 Architeuthis dux
GTTTTTTTTTTAAACTAACAAATTTTCAAAATTACTAAGATATTTTCTCCTGGAAAAATAAAAATATTTTTGTGCTTTCAATCCAACTATTCTCCGTAAAACTAGCTTTTGGATTTTATAGCGATTATTAGAATTCACAGTCATTCTGTAACAGTCTTAGCGTGATAACAAATAGAAAAAGAAGGTCTGATTGAAAGCACAAAAAATACTTTTTATTTTTCCGGGAGAAAGTATCTTAGTAACTTCGAAAATTTGTTAGTTTAAAAAAAAACCCTATTTTTTATCGAATGTAAGTAACTTCGAACAATACCGGTGTCGAGGCAAAATGTGTCCCTTTTCGATTCGACAATTTTTAGGGTGCCTGATATAAACTTGATCCCAATTTTTTTCTTAAATGTTCTCTTCAAAATTAAGAGTGCATTTCGTTAAGGTAACTTGTTATCGCTGTTATTTACATCTTCTTTCTGAGAGACTTCACGTGCGCAGAAAAACAAAAAATTGAGATGGACATTCATATCACTTGGGCCCGTGACAGTTAGTACAAGTATTAAACAAATCATTTGGCAACAATACATTTTTACCTTCCCTCAAAATCGATTTTCTTTTCTTTTTTCGGTTTGAGCTTAAGTAGCCCCGGTAAATTTGCGTGTTTGTTCTATAAACAACGCACACATGTGTCAGTCATGGGAAAGACTTGTTAGTTTAAGATTAATTTTCATTATTAAACAAAACATTGTTGCCATTAGCGATATATGTTTAATCCTATGGTGTGGCAGTAATTTTTACAAACACAAGGCTGATCACACCACGTCCACTGCTAGCAGTACATACACGTTCTATGGAACTATAATAACTCTTTTTTGGGGGACAGAAGACTGATTCGGTCTTTCTGACACTTTTCGTATCATCAAAAATGTGCTGACGTCTTGGACCTGTATCAATCCCAATTCTTGAACCATTGGGATAATTCAATGACTAAATAGAATATAGATGTTTATACTATTCTTTGGGGGGGGGGATATCAGCGATTTTGCAAACACACGGACAGAATAACTGGTGCGGGGTGTTTGTATAACTTAGCTTTCTGTAGATGCTAAACCAGTATTTACACTCAAATGGTTCTTCGGACGATTGAACTCCTTCTTGTTTTTTTGTGTTGTAAACACGGCGTTTCGGCCGATCCGTTCTTCGGCCTTCTTCAGGTGTAAAATCCGAGTGTGATGGGTTAAACAGAAGTACCCCCTTTAAAAATAAAACTTCTGTTTACCCCCACCACACTCGGATTTCACACCTGAAGGAGGCTGAAGAATGGATCGGCCGAAACGTCCTGTTTACAACACAAACAACAAGAAGTTCAATCGTCCGAAGAACCATTTGAATATTAATGACCCTTCTCAAAACTATAAAAAATATCAGTATTTACACTACTAGGGCAGTGCCAGTTCCAAAGATGCATGTTTGGAAGGGGCCGGACTTTATGGTGTGACGAGCAGCCTGCCATAATTGTCATGTAAAATAGTTTTCCGTCCGTCGTACGAAACTACAGCTTCGAAGTATTTCGGTTACTTCGCTTCAGTGTTGCCAATTTAGATGTTTTATATCTAAATCTAGATCTATAATTTTAGATAAAAGATCTATAATCTGGAATTTTTAAATTTATTTTTATTAGATTTCTCGAGAACCGCTGATCCAAAGAACTTCAAACTCGGCACTTTACACTGCCTTGTGAGCTGACTGATATACCTGGGAAATATCAACTTCGTACAATACCAGTTGTCGAGTTATCTCGGAGCATACATACAGAGATTTCTTCATTTTTTCTTCAATAGTGAGATTACACAGTAATAAAACAATAAAAACATTGTTAGGCCGAATTGCAACCTTGGAGCATTATATCGATGCAGTGAGCAAGACGTCCCGCAGACGAACGTTCTTTCTTCTTGATGGGGTGGGGATCAGGTGAGCGTGTGCTCTCTCTCTCTGACACACACACACGGAGATAGAAGCCAGTAAGACACTTGCTATAGCTACATAAAGAAAGATCCCCCCCTCGTTTTTCAAAGATGCGTAAATTCACCGCACAGACAGCGTCGGCTTCTGGTGCGCTTTGAATAACTGCGCAAAAAGGTTTGTCTGTTTTTGGCAAGATGCCAGATGCCAGATTGTGGGGTGGCTCACCTATAGGAGTGAATGTGAGACAGGGAGGGAGGGAGAGCCAAAAGTGGCGGCTGATAGCAGCCTTTATGATATCATGACACGAGTTAGCGCGCTGAGCATACCCCACATTGCCCCCTCGTTGTCGATGGAACAGTTGGACAAATGTTCATAAATAACTGAATTTATCGCATTTTAAGGAATGGGAACAAATAAAATAAGAGAAGTTAATGAGAGAGAGAGAGAGAGAGAGAGAGAGAGAAGAGACGTACGCATACCAATAATTATTGTTTGTTTTTTCATTTTAGAATGATGACGACCCCCATAGTTAAAAACTAATCACAAGAAGTGGCAACTATCTCCTGGAAAAAAAATAATCTAAAAGATGTTGCTGTAACCAGGTTTGTATACCGCAAACTCACAAGAGAACGTAAAATAAGAGTAGGAAAATCTTAATGCAATACGAGAGTAACCGCCATGATATGGGAGAATATCTGGAAGAATCTTCGAATCCCTAGACAGAAATTAGGGAACAAAAATAACATCGCTGCTTACTATGGGAAGAGTATAGAAAATATGACTGGAGCGACGTCCTTTTCACCTAGTACAATAAACCTAACAGCAACAATTCAAACAAAAGTAGACAGGTCGGCATTACTGGAAAGTGGGTAGGAAATAGAGTAGATCAGAATTTAAAATTATTTGTTCTGGGAAATAAATTCTTTTTTCATCATTTCTGCTGACTTGATTTACCTATGTATATATTCTCGAAAACATACACAGATTTTTGCTCTTTGAATGAAGTAGGCACAGTGATATAATGTCAATTTATCAAAAATAACGCTGCCAAATCATAGGCGCTGACTACGTGGAGGCTTGGGGGTTCGAGCCACCCCTGGGAAAATTGTCGAGAGGCCGAGCTACCCCTGGGAAATTGTCGAGAGGCCGAGCTACCCCTGGGAAAAATTGTCGAGGGGCCGAGCCATCCCTGGTATTAATTGACACAGGTGTACCGTCAAACTTTGTCACTATTAATTTAATTTGTTTTTAAAATACACGGAATTATTGCTTTGTTTAGTTTTTTTGTTTGAAATGTTCAGAACGTATTTTACATTAACGGTATTTAAAACAAAAAATTTACAACGCGAATTTAATCTATTTCGAACATTCTTTTTTTAATATTGGGGGGAATTATAGACTTTGATACAAGCAACCGTTAAATGTTATTACTGATAATACGTGTTTCTATGCAATTAATTCGAATAGCTTCAACGTAACGTTTTTAAAATTTTTATTTGAGCCCCTGGGAAAACAAAGTCGGCGCCTGTGAGCCAAATAGTTTAGGAACACTTCCAATTGTCTGCTGTTTTTTTAAAAAAATAATAAGTTCACACAAATGAATAAAAGGAGCAAATGAAAGAACAAACTCTAATACTAACGATTTAAAAAAAATCACATTACATCTGCGAGGAAACGACGCTATCAGATTCCTTACTGCTTCCAATGTGATTTCCCCAACATTCTACCATATTACCTTAGAGATAATTCCCGTTTGTGAGCTTATAGTGTTGAATGTTAGTTTTCGTATAATTTCTCGATGAAGTTCTTCCTTTACAATAAGTTCTCGATGAAGTTGAGGTCTGGCGACTTGGCTGGCAACTGCAGCACCTCAATGCAAGCTCTGGTGATGTGTTTCGGGTCGTCGTCATGCTGAAACACATCATTTTGGACGCATGATAGCATACCCGTATCCAATATTTCTAGATAAGACTTACTATTCATAATTCCCTTAGTTCGATACAACAGACCGACACCGTTTTCATGACCTCCCCTCTATTGTGTTTAACTGTTGCTTTAGTGCACTGCGCATGGTACTCTTCGCGTACCCTTCTTCTAATCTAATCTTCAGGCCATCAGACCCAAAGATTCTTCATTCAATATCAATTTAAGCCACTGTTCCAAGCTCTAATCCTTATTCTCTTTGCCTATTTTTAAGAAAGCGCGTGGCTTTTTGTTGATCATCCGTCCTATGAGCCCAACTTGCTTTAACTGATTTTTATGGTGGCCACATGTAAAACATGTAAACCAAACACATGGATGAAAAGTAATTTGATCCACATGTTTGGCTTACATGATTTCTTATATCCAGTTTTAACAGCACTTTTCGAACATCCAGCCTCAGTAGATATTGCCCTGTACGGCCACTTGAATTTGTGTAGTTGTTTCACGATCTTCAATCGAAATGTTGATTTGAAATGTTCATTGTATTATGTTCGATCTATGTGATTAATGAAGAAACGTTGAGTTAAGTGTATTGTCAAGGGAGGAGATTATGTTGAAAATAAAAAAAATATATTTCTTGTGTAAAATAAATGCTTTTTTCATTATTAGGCTGCGGATTTATTGATGTACCTACGTACACACATACTTCGATGTTTATTCATACCATCCTCGGAATATTATCCCGTCAAAATCATCGACTTTTATAAAATCTATCTAAATAAATAATTACATACATAAATAATCCTATTTTTAATGATTACCATTCTTCCAGTGTGATAAACCTGAGGAGGCTAGACTTCTTAAGCGAACTAAATCGTGGCCTATCCACCTCCGATCGCACCTTCCCTACTCAGGTGTCTAATCTCTACTAACTGCGTCTGCTTGGCTGACGTATCAGATAAAATTGGCAGGCTCTAAAAATACAACGCAGCATGGCTGCGTACTTACGGCGCAGTAATACACAGATATGACTCTTGTGTTCTGTATTCTCCATTTCTTATTGGGCACACGGCGGTATCACTCAAATCCTCTTGTTCATCCGCTTTCTGTTGATCATCCTCTTGTTCTTCCATTTATTCTATTTTTTCTCCCATTCAACTTTCTTTCCGTCCCATCTTTTTTCATCTTTTTCTTTATCTACTTTTTGCTTGATTTTTTTCGTCTTCATTTTTGATAATAATAAAATAAAGACAAAGAGAAAAACTAAAGAACTTTTTTCTGATTCGACATTTTCTTTTCTCCACACTTCGGCTTATCATTATCGCCTCTTAATTCTTTTTTCTCTTCATTTCAAATCTTTTACAAATATTTATCCAGGGCCTGATTAACCTATACCAGGGCCCCTAGGCTATTAGCAATATGGGCCCCCCAACTTGAACCATCCCCTCCCCCACGTTTCGTGTATAATTTTAAGTAATGTGATTTGTCAATCGTGTGGATTATGTGCTAATGTGTAATATATTCATTCCATTTTTTAAAGAGATATTTGTTAGGACATTTTTATTAAGTTTTAAAATCTTCTTCTTCTTCTTCTTCTTCTTCTTCTTCTTCTTCTTCTTCTTCTTCTTCTTCTTCTTCTTCTTCATCAAGCTCCAGCAATAGTGAGCGCTCAGACTTCACATTAGGGAATGTTCTTATTTTGACAGTTTTATTGTTCAATTCATTTTCCCTGTAGTAGAAAGTGATATATTTCTAACTTGCTATTTATTTTGGGCCCCTTCAATGTCTTGGGCCCTACCCCGTAGTGTAGTTTGAGTATAGGCTAATTCGGCTATGGTTCTATCAAAAATAAAATTAACAAAAAATATGAATATCCCAGAATTTTCCCGGGCACCCAGGCTTGAGCCTACTCAGCCTTATAGTATAATCCGACTCTGTATTTATGTTTCTTTCCTTTCTCCTCAGTCTCATATCTTCTTCCCTGGTTAGTGTTTGTCCATTCTACCTTTCTTTCATCTTTTTATCCCTTTCATCGTCTTCGTTTCTTTCTTTCTTTCGTTATTACCGTCGTTCCTAACATTTCTCCCCCTTTCAAGTACAATGCACAAAGAACATATTGTTATTTATAACTATCCTAAAGGAGATGTAGCATGAAATAGACTTTTTTTAAATAGTCTAAGATAAGCAGTAAAAACGTTCGAAAATAAATTAACACCATTCATTGAACGAGGAAATTACGAGTATAATTTTTAGAATAAGGCAACATGTTTCTATTCCCAACAGCTTGACGAGATGAATTGACTAGTTGTGTAAAACATGATGCAGAATGAAGCACGAACATTACACGCGAGTAACATGCACGCGTCAAAAACACACCAAACAACAAGAACGAAAGCAAACTTTGGTGCTGTGTGCTGCTGCTCAACAGCTACCGATATTGTTTATTTAACCAACTGTTTCGGATTAGAGCTAAACAGTTGGCATCTTGATTCTTTTTATACCCTAATGCCCAAGGCATGTTTTCTAAAAAGAATCTGCAGTACAGGTATCCCCAGTTTTTCGAAAGTTCGCTTTTTACCCAACTTGAACTCTGACTGTGAGCATCTGTGATTTATTTTGTGCATCCGTTAGTAAAATGTGTCCTAAGGTAAAACTGACAGACATAGAAGGTCATTTTGAAGGGCTGGGAACGCTTAAAGAATTTTCCTATATAAATTATATGGTAATTGCTTTTTCGCTTTAGGCCATATTAGATTACGAAAGGTTTTATAGGAACGCTCTACTGTCGGATAGCGGGTGGAGACCTGTACTTACACAGAATATAAATCAAAAACATTTCACAGTCTATTTAGTTTTTTACAAATGTTAATAATGGAAACGTATTTCGCTTTTACTCAGCAAAACAACATTACGTGGGAGGCTGTATGTCCCAAATTGCAATCTTCAATGCTTGGAAAGCGAGGCTTGAAACTAAAACACTTAATTGATAGAAATTTCTGATCAGATAACTGTAAGAGTCACATAGTAGAGGATGGGATTACCAAGTGGAAATACTGTGGTAGCCAATGAAGAATTGAGAAAGTGTAGTCATACAGTTGATCAAAAAAGGAGATAAAGACAGTGTTAAAAGAATAGGTTTCAAGTTTAAATCCCCTGAGCGACATCATAAACAAGGAACAGCGTCTCATTATTTCAAGTTTAAACCGCCTGGTTTTCATGAAACCGGTCGAGGAATAAACGACAGAAATATTGTGGCTATTCCTTTTGTTTTTCTTATTTTATCAAACCGAATTTGAGGAATTATATTCTCCTATTTTCTATTTATCCGACTGGTTTTTTTTTACAATTTGTTTTTTCATCGGAAAAGAAGGTACGAGAAATAATTTTTTCATCAATGTGGAATAATCTTTAGATAAGAGTATATTTTCTCACTGATCTAAATTTAGATATAACATATCTAAATTGACAACACTGAAGATAAGTGACCGAAATACTTCGACGACGGGCGGAACATTATTTTACATGACAATTATGGCAGGCTGCTCGACACGCGAAAGTCCGGCCCCTTCCAAGCTTTTGAACGGGCATGCCTAGTCTAACTATAATTGGAGAAATCTCTGTGGGTGTGTATACACCGAGATAACTCGACTTGATATTCACCATACATATTAGTCAGCACACTGGACATTGCAGTGTCGAGTTTGAAGTTGTTTGGATCAGCGGTTCTCGAGAAATCTGATAAAACATCACAGATTATAGATCTTTTGTCTAAAATTATAGATCTACATTTACATATAGAATATCTAAATTGACAATAGATCTAAATTTAGATATAAAATATCTATATTGGTAACACCGAAGAGAAGTAACTGAAATACTTCGAAGTCGTAGTTTCGTACGACGGACGGGAATTTATTTTACATGACTATTATGGTTAAGTCCGGTCCCTTCCAAACATGCACCTTTGGAACGGGCACTGCCCTAAGTAAAGCGTCCGTCTCTTAAGAGACAACTCCCAATGGAGTATACTATATACCCAGTGGCGAAGACCCGGTTTCTGTTGTATGCGCCAGCTTAATGATCCTTGCAAGTTTCAAGTCTGGTCGAGACCAGGACTTTATTCTTACAAGTTTTATGACCACCCCCTTGGCAGGATGCAAGTCCACCAAAGGGATACCTCCACCCTTTTCACACAGCTTAGAGTGTACTCAATTAGCTACTGAGTACACAGGGAAATTTGTGTTAATGAAGAGTTTTCCACACTCTTCGCTCATACCGGGAATCAAACCCGGGACCTTCTGCATGTGAGGCAGACGTGCTAACCATTACACCATCCGAGCGGACGAGCACTGTCATAGTTGTTTAAAAAAGAAAAGCTTTGGTTCGGCAGAATCTTCAGTACCCACGGTGTACAAAATACAACTAATAGTGTGTCTCTCTGTTGATGGATATTTACCTTAATCTAGCTGACATCTTCGGTAAAGTGATATCATAGACTAATTTAATTCACACCAATAGCAATCAATCAGTATACAATAATTGTGGGTGTCTCATGATATTAAATTGCCGTCTCAAACAGTCGTTCTATTTTTGGAAATAAAGAGGTATTGTGGACCATACTCAGTATTTAGCAATTTTAAGAGGCAGGTGATAGAAAGCAGTGACCCACGTCTGACAATGTTAGTTTCTTTTTTACTTTTTCTCTACAAGGAACCAATTAGATAGTTTAAGATCTACGTTGCATGAGGTTCACAATGACTTTCGTATCCAGGGATACGGCGGTAAATCATTAGTCAACATAGTAAAGAAAGGAAATTCTGATACCTAATTTCGTGTATCAGTTGCAAAAGGTAAAAAAAAATATACAAGCATTAAGCTATCATTTGATCGTGTGAGATAGACAGGTGCAATATTCAAGAGATTTCTTTGATAAACTAGCAGCATATGTAGTGAGAAATTAATAGCTTGCACAGAGATTTGAGAGCTGGGGGGGACTAGGCTCCTTGAGGGGCCCACTTCCAGCATTGCATTGGTTCCCCTGAGGGTCGATCCCCAAAGGTATTACCGGGGGTCCGTGAACAGACCTTTCAAAAGCCTGGGATCTGTGAGATGGTTGAGTAGGCAGACATGTAAAAAAAACCTGGGATCCATATGAAAATTCATTTAAATAAACGGGGTGCTTGGTAATGAAAAGGTTGGAAACCACTGATTTAGTGAGATTTGATGAAACCTACCACGCTTACGAGGCTAATAACGGATATAGAACAAAGATTAGTTGGGTCCTTGGGGGGACCCCTCCAACATTTAGTGAGATTTGATATTGTATAATGTTAGTATAAATGCAGTAGGTGAACTACTATTCATAAAGGTTGGGGGGGGGGGCCCTCTCTATTGGGGAGCCTGGGGCGATTCAAAATCGACTCCCACCCTTTGCTCAGCTACGCCCCCTGAGCTTGCAGTTAAGTCTAGCACGCTAAACATGGTGTGTTCTAGTGAAGATTTTAATCCGAATAAATCATACAGAACTTAGAGAATATTTCTCTTGGTAGTATCAGGGATAATCTTGCTTTACAATTTACCGACATATTAAAAAAAAACTAATCTTCGAAAAAGTAATGTTCTGTAACTCGTACACATGATCTGTCAAATTTACTGTCTCCATTCACAGATATAAGTTTATATGTATGGGCGTATGGAAACTCTTTTGCAAAGGGTGAGGGCAGAGGGCTTGATTTGGCCGGTTTTACCCGAATTACACTGATTTGCCCGAAATTTAACACTGTTTGGCCCCAATTTCTTGGGGGGGGGGTTGTTATATATAACTTATATGTTCTGAGATCCTTTACACATTTATCAAACAGTAATATCTTGAAATTCAACGTTTGTCTTTGTTTATCTAAAAGTGTTATTGATACTTCTTTAATGGTATTTATACAGTAGATGCAGTTTAAAAATATCACCTGCTGTTTTTGTTTGTGCATATATAACAGTCGAGCCAAAAAGTGATACAGCCGTTATTTTCGGATCCATACACCTTTACAAAATAAGTTGTGTGAAATTTGAGACACATTGCAAGAAATATTTGTTTATAACTTTGAGAAGAGTCATTGACATTCCAAATTTTGCAATATCAGATGAGTCATTGTCAACCATTATTATTTTTAGTTGCGATAAAAAGCAACTAAAAATTAAGATGAAAGAAAATACTAGCCAAAAATGTGTTCGGACAATAAAACTCCTTCTTCGCGTTCTTGGTGTTGTTATATTGGTTGGCATATCATATTAGTTGATATATTAATGGCCATCTTTTTTCTGTTCCCTAGAGAAATAAAGGTTTTTAATATTTTCTTACGTATTTTACACCTGACGAGGGCTGAAGAATGCATTGGTTCAAACGGTGTGTTAACAACATCAAGAACACGAAGAATGGGTTCAATGGTCGGAACAAAGTTTTGAATTACAAGAACTGTTTTTGAGCAATTTTCTAGCAAAACAATATAATTAAGTATATTTTATTTTATTCTTAGTCAGATCACCTTTTAGACATGCAGAAATAGATGTGTGTGCTCACTTATTAAAAATAATATTTGTATTTTTATGTAATTTTAACATTTCTATAACTTTAAGATGCCTCTATTTGTTAGAAAAATAATAAAACCTCCAGTTATACATCATTCAAGAGTAAATGATTACGCAACCACCTGTATTACGACACATTTCCGATCAAGAGAATGTAGATAAATAAAATTATCCACTCAAATTTGGAAAACTAATCCTGAAATGTTTTTTGATTAGTCTAAATGTATTTTAATATCTGTTAAATATATTAGATTAATGTCAGACACGAGGAAAATAAGAAAGTCATATCAAAAGCGGAGGTAGAAAAATGTGGTATGGCAGACCATATATGGAGAGAGAATGGCCCAACTTATCCCCTTTGGCGTGAAGTCCAAAAAATAGATAGGGAACATCACAAGAGTGTGAGACAATTGAAGGAAGTGGCATATACTATCCTGTCGGATATATGTGTACGTCCGACAAGTATAGATTTCAGCGTGGTTTGGTTTTCTTTGCTCGCTAAGCAAACGTGGAATCAACAATATTACATGGGTGCTGATAATAGTATCGTCTGCGTGGCTCGCGTTGTTGGAAATGAGCCGAGCTGGTTGGTATATTAGCCACTAATTATTTCTGTTCACCCCTTTTTGTAGAAAAGAGACCCTCTCTTTTCTTACAGAGTGTAAACCTGAAGGCTGTAGAATGGATTGGCCGAAACGTTGTGTTGACAACAAAAGTAATACAAGCAATGAGTTTGTTTGTCGCAACAACATTGAATAGATTAGATTATTTTTAATGTTGGATTATCATTTTTATTTCTTGAACCTTTATAGCATTATCTATGAATCTGCTTTCTCTAAGCTTCTATCTTTCACTGTAAATATGTACATGCATTTCGCTAATAAATGTCTATTTTGCATGATTATTGCGTAATCGTTCGTCAAACTCCAAACAATACAGCTTGTCCGTTTTGGGGGGGAACAGAAGGGAAAATCTGATTTTATACGACGCCACGGGGCCTTTCTAATTGCAGCGCTCTACTCATATAATATAC
>VCCN01002867.1:6242280-6256446 GCA_006491835.1 Architeuthis dux
GAGAGATAGGGGCAGTAGACCTCCACAGCCTGGGCATCTACTATATATATTATATATATGTATAAAGAGACTGAGAGAAACAGAATAGTTATGGATGTCAATTTTCTTGAAAGTTATCATCAATAAAAATGTGAACGGGCCACTCTCCCTGTGGAATCAGGACCTATGAGAGGCGGTGCTGAGGGTACATCCTACTTGGGTGTTCAAAGGGGGTCCGGGAGCCAAAGTGTGTGTGGGGGTGGGGGGTCAGGAATTTGCTGTGATCTCAGAAAATGTTTGCATATATTGAAGTAGATAAATACAGGATGACTAATGAAGAAGAGGAGTGGGCCTGAAAAAAGAACTCCTGATAAAATTGGCCTCAGAGACCCTGAGTGGAATGTACCATTTGTAAATTCATTTGTAAAGGAATGTAATTTATTGTAATATGATATGTTGGAACTACACTAATGGAAAAAAATATGTTTTCATTCAAAGCAGAGTTGCCGTATTTTAATTTGATCCCAGTCCCAAATTTTCAAATAAGTTATCCCAACATTTTTCAACAATGTTCTCCGCTGGGACTCAAATGTTTCTATTGATTTATACTCCCCCGCAACTTATTTATTGAAACTATCATTCAAAAAATTATCTGTCAAAAGAGTAAAGCTTAAAAAGCAATGAATTCCAATGATATTTTGTCGTAGGGTAGGCAATGGGTTAAAGGAAAATTGAATTAATTTGGGAGCATTTCCAGGAATTATAACAGTTACAGCCCCTACATCGTAACTATTTGTTAAATGAATTTCATTTATTTTTAGTGACAATAGGGTTGGGAGAGGTAATGCTTTTTAGTTTTAATGCATTTAGAAAAACTAGTCAGATTCCGGATTCTGTATTTTTCATCCGATCCTCCCGAAAAGACAACAATTAAGCAATAAAATATTTCTCATGCTATTTCCACATTGTGAAATTTTATAAGGTCAAAAAGCTTAGTTTCTTTAGAGTGACATGAAAATGTATTGTATTACTTGAAAATGAATCTTACATTAAATAAAAATTATCCATATCAAGATATTTTGTAAACTAGCCGAGTAAAGCTTGGGTATGCAGTTGATTGTTCAACTGCACATCTACTTAATTAAAAATCATCTAAATAGCAGTTTCTGACATCTAGACAAAACTAAAAACATCTAGATCTAGTTGAAACACATATAAATTGGCAACACTGAGAAACACATCTGCTGATGTGTCATGTGTACAAAATTGTGAGTAAAACTTACCAATAAAGATCGTGGATCAACATTTTCTGATAATCCCAGATTCACCCCTTAATCCCAAACAAAATTTCGAATTCTAAAAGCTTCAAAATCCCAAATAGCAACCCTGATTCAAAGCCGGTAATCTTCTTAGTCTAGTGTTAGTGATGTCGAAAAATTACAACGCCGTCTTCTGTCGTTGTTGTTGAGAGTTCTCGCTTTATTCGTAAAATGGAGGGAGAATGAGAGGTCGAACAAGGGATGAAATTTCTTCTTCAGTCAAATAAGGAACCCGTTTCGTCAGACCTGACCACCCCAGACCGCACGGAAAGGCGGGAGATGTTTTAGCACCCCGCCGTCTTTGGCTCTGTCTTACTTAATCTTACGGACTGCACACTGTGGCTAGTTGGTCGATGGTCAAAGCTACGTAATCTTTGTAATGAATTTAAGTCAGGCACTAAATTATGTGCTTTCTATTCATTCGACCACGTGTAACACTGACGTGTCTTTTTGATCAGACTACTATAACCTTCTAAATATATTACATTATGCTTTCTAGTCGTGTCACTGTCTGTAAGGCGTTATAAATTCACTTTAAAATTACATTCACTGTGGAAATTCTTTGGGACAAACGGATTAGCATTTTTTGTTTCCTTAGCAGTTATCATTTATTTATAGTAATGTCTGAGTATGAAACGTGAGAGAGAGAGGGGGTGCCGAACATACACTGGCGAGTGAATATATATGCGTTCTAGGGAGAAGTTGACACAGAAACACAGTCAAAGAGGGACGAAGAGAGATGAGAAGTGTGCGTGTTTCGCAGCAAATGTTTGTATCGGTGGTACTTTAAGTAGACCAGTGATTCCTAAATGGGGGGAAATTAGCTCCCAGGGGAGGAATAACCCAAAGGGGAGGAATTTTAGCCAGGAGAGGAATTGGGGAGGAATTTCAGTCAGAGGGGAAACGTATAATGGTAAGCATAATGTGAACAAATTACTAGATAGCAATCTAAAATGGGGGAGGATTGAGGAAACCTCGGATTGTAAGGAGAGGAATGTGATCCTGACAGTGGCGTAGCAAGAGGGGGGCGAAGGGGGCAGTCTCCCCCGGGCTCAAAATTTCCTTTGGCCTGAAATACCGGCGATGTCGAATTCAAAAGTGCGCACATACTTTTGTCACAGGAAAAAAAAAATTATTTTTGCGCACACAATATTTTTGAAAAAAAACTTTAAAAAATTATTTTTTAAGCAAATATTTAATTTTTTTGCACAACCGCAAAATCTACAATATATTCAAATCCCGGAATAAAAGTCACGGAACCAAAGTCTCAATATAGTGTTAACCTGAGCTACCTAAAAAAAACGTAATAGGAAGAAAAGTCACAACTAAATAATCAAAACATTTTAGGGGCGGTGGCGCCAAAATTATTTTTGCCCCCGGGCGCTGAGAACCCTTGCTACGCTACTGGATCCTGGGGCTCTAAGAACTTCTGACACAGATCCTTTGATATGTGTATCTTCATTAGATTCTAGCAGATTTTACAATTATGCAAGTGTATTATCATCAACTGACGAAGGGGTAGAACAGATTGGCATAGAGCCATTTGCCTTGAAAATCAGTTAAACGTTTTCATTTGTGCAGATACGGAAAGTGATTGCAGACAAACTCGCAACGTTTCTGTTCACTGGGCAGAAAAGTCTCCGAAATAGAGTGATAAATTGATTGAGATAGGTAGAAAGTTAGGGAGGAAACAAAGTCATCTCTATTTTGTACATAGCACTTTAAGTAGGGCTGTATTCGCAGGTGCGTATTTCTGCGTGACGGCACATGTTTGTATGCCTGATTGCGTGAGTGTTACACACACACACACACACACACACATATATATATATATATTTGTGGAAATCAATTTTAATGGTTCATTACAAGCGGTACTGGTGGTTTCACATATAGATCTATATGTGAAACAAGCAGTACCGCTTGTAACGAACCATTAAAATTGATTCCCACAAATATTCGCAAACCTTTGTATTGAGCTCTCTTCGGATCATAACTAAGGTCTACGAGGATATTGATGCATAAGTGTGTCATACATCCAATATTATCTCTCTCTCTCTCTGTCTCTCTCTCTCTATATATATATATATGAGAAGCGAGCGAGCGAGAGAGCGAGAGAGTAGGCGCAGCTTCTGTACTTTTGCGAAAGTCAGTGGTACATCTTTTTAAATAGTATCGTTTGTTTCGATATTGGTACTAATACCTAAGCTTTTCCCACCATTGCATTGTGCCACTGGATGCAAGTGTAATCTAGGGCAGATGTGCACGAATACGAAAGGTTTTCATGTTTGCCCATGTTTTTGTATAGGTGCGCTGTGCCTAGGTTTGTGTCAGTGTATATTTTTACGATCCACCTCTGTTTAGGCGTGGTTGCATGTTGGCCTTGGCGGCGTATTTATTCATGTAGGTAGTATTTTCAAAAGAACAGATTCAGTAGGTAAAGGCACGCGCGTGTTTGTGTACGCGAAACGCCTGTGTCTCTAAATAATCTCAGTTCTTATCAGTGTTGCCAACTCAAAAAGTATTTTCGTGCTAGTTTGACTGCCAAAAAGCGCTAAATTATAACAAATAGCCTAAAAACGGCCAAGAACCACCCAAAAGACACGGTCAAAAATAGCCAGAAAATGGCCAAAATATTTAAGCGCAAACGCTCTAATTTAGCGCTTTTTTGCACTGCCAAAACAAGAAACGCGCTTAATCGGCAACACTGGTTCTTATTCATGTGATACCTTGGCTATTCGTCTCTATCTACACGTAGTTGTGTTGATGTATGTATCTGTGAGTGTACGCAATGTACAAGTGAAAAAGCAAAACATAGTTTATTCTCACACATGGTATATCGTATCCCAGGCCTGTGCTATGAAGTTCCTGTCCACACCTACATCTAAACATTTTCGCTTCACACCTACAGCTACTACTACTGCTGATAAAGTTAGCAATTTAAGAGAAAGAGAAACCTGGTTATGTAAGAAGATAACTGAATTAGAATTAAGGGTTAGTCGAAAAAATAAACAAGTCCTAACATCCGTGCCAATCTTGAGATTTTTACTGGTACAAGTGGACAAGGTATATTCCATAAGCTTAGTAACAAATCTATGATCTGATACTTGCCCAATGGCCAGATTCAATAGGCAACCCAAGGACCCGAAACTCGATACCAATCATCAAATCAAATCACAACTTTAACCGAACTTGTCTTATGCCAATTTTTACTCTATGTACAAAACGTACGATTCAATGGGAGCCGGCATATTCACCGACAACAATTCACCGACTACAAGTTACCGACACAAATCACCGACATTTATCGAGATGTAAAATTCATCGAGATACAATTCACCGACATACATATTTAACGAGATCTTTAAAATTACAAAAAGGTTAAGAATTAAAAAGAATTTAATGTCGGTAACTTGTTGTCGGTGAATTGTTGTCGGTGAATATGCGGCAACCCTGCTACAATACTGTTCCTGTGTGGGAAAATATCAGCCCTTTAGCACTTGCTGTAGCATTCACGAGCTGAGAAGTTGGTCAGTGCCCAGTCCTGACGGTTTCTGACACCATGAATGCCTTGGACACCACGCAGTGGTTAGCAAGCAAGTCTCGTAGACCATTACTACCGTAGAGTGTCCGTGTGTGGTTATCCCACATTTATAGCTTTTGTCGTGCTAAGCTAACCTTAGTAAGTATTGATATCGCGTGTACCTGTATACCCCACCCCACAACATTTTTGGTTTAATAAGAATGTACGCAATTGTCAGCTTTGAGATCCGGGTATAGAACTAGGAATACTCCTTACCAAAATCTAACCGATATGTTCTGTTATCTTTGAAGATTTTCCCCCTTTGCTCTTCAACATGTTAAAGCATCGTGGGTTAAAATTCATTCCACTTTTGAAGTCTCGGTATCTGCGTGGTGGGTCATTTTTAACATCACCTTTTTATCTTCATATATCTAGGAGCACAAAGGTTTATATTCAGTCCCACCATTTTGTTTAGCACCCAGACTGATCAAAGTGGTAGAAAAAGAAATGTGCTTCAAAGAGTCAATTAATTGTTTGGACTATTTTTCTTTGAATGTATTGCTTAATCATTTTTCCAGGTACAGTTTATTTGGCAACATTCCACCTTTACGGTGTAGGTTCGTTAGCGGGCGTGTTCATATCAGAAGGAACTTTCAGGTTAATGGATTTTCCCAAATTTTCCTTGATTAAGGAAAACATTATTCTGAATTTAGTCAAGAGACTTTTCTAAAACGATAATTCCAAGTTTTTGTGGAATGGGTGTTGGGTGTACTAACCCTATGAGAAACATATCCATGACAGAGATGTCTTGACAACAAAAAGACCAGAAAATTAGCTACCCTAAATAATTCTTAGGTACATTTTTGTGATAAATTTATCAAAAACTCAAATTGTATCCAGTTACCCTTGCCTCCATAGAGAAAATTTTTATCAATTTTTTTTTAATTACTCATTCATTACTTATTCATTCTAACAATTATAGATGAAATATTCGACAATGCAATACAACAGTGCATGTGCACAGAGTACGTTATAGTATAGGATAACGTTTCCCTTGTTTTACGAGCCGTTTCGCCAAGCTGTTCGATAGTTGTTTACAGTGTGCTGCGCTATGCTGTTCCATTCATCACCGACTGCTTCCCACAGCTGGTCAGTGTTCCCAAATTTTCTCCCAACCAGTTTGGCCTTAATATGCGCCCATATGATCTTAAGATCTGTTATATGATGGAAAATGCTTGACTCATTCTTTTGGTCAAGAAGAATATTCAATGGCAGAGTCCTTCTTCAGTATCTAAGTTATAAAAATGATTATTGAAATGCTAACTGGTGCAGTTGCTAACGCATCAGAAAATAAAATCAACTAGCCGGGTTCAAATTCTGGTAGTGTTTGCTAATTACTTTGTCACTAACGCCCTTGGATAAATATATCTAATTAACTCTAACTGCCCAACGTCCAATTACAAGTCGTATCGACATGGTTTTGTCACGTTTCTGGGACGTGGAAAAGACAGGTGGTTTATGTATGGACAACCCCCCCCCCCTTATAATCCCCGTGCAGATTCAGATACCTTTGACATATTGATAAATGAAGACCAATGTGCTTTTATTAACTAATCTCATCATTCAAGGTAGGATACACAAACATCTTATATTCTATACATAGCAAGTTTTAGTAATAATTCCGATTGGACACGGCAAGTTTTACAAGCAGCTAAGGGAACAGAAAGATTGTATATTGCCAGTCTTTCCCTGAATTCGATTACCGACAGGTATTGCCTTAGTCAGCTAGATTATTGTGCCACAGAGTACCCCTGGCAGCAAAACGTTCACATCTTGCACGCACTGTTTTCAGATAAGACCTTTCCCAAATATACGCTGCAGGTTTCGCTGCTGTTGCTAATAATGTCTTATCTCTGGAAATGAATAGATGCCAGTTACCATGGATACAAGACACTAACGGATATGCCATTTCCTTCTTTTACGTCAATTTGTGCCAAGGTTTAAACCCCACCTTTTGCCAAAAATCAGTGCCGGATTTAGGCATGAGCTAAATAAGCTACAGCTTAGGACCTCATAATCCGCAGGGGCCTCAAAAAATGTAAAAGACTTATATTTTCAAGTTTTGTGAGACCTTCTGGTGTAATTATTAAACAAAGCACCTCCAAGCTTTATATAACTCAAGGCCTCGCCAAGTCTAAATCTGGCACTGTCCAAAGTTCAACCTGCAAGCAATGGGTGTGCTCATTTAAATACCAGGAAACATAGATAAATGAATGTTCTACCTGAACTTGCAGGTATGGCGTAGTAGTTCAAGAATAACCACAAGATGTCTGACGTTGAAGGATGGTTCTTCTATTGATAACCAAATGTTCTGCAATGGTATAAATATTTACAATAATTTGTTTAATATATTGCATAATGAAGATATCTAATTCATATCATTAATATGTATAACATTTATGTAAATATTTATATAATTGTATTTGATTGTATTTGTAGTATTAATTTATGTATGAATGATATTAACACCATTGTTCACTGATTGAATAATAATTATGCGATAATTTATTTTAACTAATCAAATTTTAACTTTTAAAATGTGATTACTAATGATTTATTAAATACTTTTGTTTAATCATGTATTTTCAATATCTTAATATGCTCTCAGGCATATGGTTCCTTTGTAAACTTTACTCGGCATACAATTTCCTTTCCAACGATATACAATATGCCCATATTTGATGACATTTGTTTTTCTGACTAGGACAGCACAGCGAAATTTCTTCATCATGAAAAATGGCGCAGATATTCTTTTGCAACTGATCTGGAATGTCTACCCAAGTTATTATTTTACTCATTGAAGGTCCCTCTAGCATGTCCAATTGGTTTAATTAGTCAACTCGAAATTTCCCACGGAGCCCGTCATGATCATTACATTACCAATGAAATGTTCTTTTATAGTAGAATATAAAAATACTCGATCGTCGATTCGTTGATCCAAACCAACGAATATAAATAAAATGTTGATCTAACTATTACCAGTTTGAATTGATATTCAGAAGTGTATTACATCATTTTCTTTGACATCTTTTGAATTCGCCAGCGTTTGTTGATACGAGCGTTTGACCTATTTCTTGCTTGAATGCCTTTCATTTCCATTTGAACACAAATTAGGTTCATGATTTGTATATCACCATCCGCTGTATTCTAGAATCCGATAATTCATAAGAAAACACCGGGCCTCAGAAGCAAAACATCTACACGCATGCCTGAACTGAGTATCACGTGACCTAATCAGTGCCGGATTAACTATGTAGCAACACTAGCATATGCTACCGGCCCCGCATTTTCAAGGGCCCCGCGCTAAATGCTGGCAAGCTATCAATTCTGATTCAGTGATCCTGCACTTCCTCTATTACTATAGTACTATACTGCCTTCAACTTTCATGAACGACTGGGTGTTTAAAGTTAACGATTTTAGTCAATTACTAATTGCAGTTATTATTTTAATACAGTAATTAATGAGAGTGTGGTATCTATGTGATACATATACGATGCATAAATACGAAGGTATTTGAAACTGAAGTCATGGCCACTGCACACAAATCCAAACGAAAAAGTAATACTATTATTGAAATATCAGACATATTTGTTATATTCTCTGGCTATATAGCAAGAAAAAACAAAATTACTATACAAGTAAAAAAAAGTTCTATAGTCTTGAGAATGGTTATTAACATTCAAATAGTTCTTCGGGCGATTGAACTCCTTCTTGTTAAGTTAATTCAACCCGATGTGGCTTCCGCTGCTCAACAGACCCAAACCCGACAAGACAAGTACAAAGAAACACCCGAATCTTACGTTATAAGGGTTACCTCCTTTGAAATTAAAAAAAAACTTCTGTTTACCCCATCACGTTCGGATATTACACCTGAAGAAGGCCGAAGAATGGATCGGCCGAAACGTCGTGTTAACAACACAAACAACAAGAAGGAGTTCAATCGTCCGAAGAAATATTTGAAAGTAAAAAAATTATTCTAATATTTATGTGTATTTAAAAAAAACTTAGGGCCCCTATATACCATATGCTACAGGCCCCGCACTAGTTTAATCCGGCAATGAACCTAATTACTTCTCTAGAGAAAACTAATTGGAGTTTTCAATTTAAGAAAATAAAAATATGATTACGCAGTATTATACATATACAAGTCCTATTTTGTCTGTCCGTAACGCTTGCATTAATTCTTGACCACTTACAATCCCTTTTTACCGTTTTTCAATGCAAAACATACACATTGAGTGCTGAAAGAAATTTTAGGTACTCATAAAATTGCAAAATTCAGAGTTTAATCATCAATTTCTTTTACCATCAGAAATATTTGGTTTGTTAATACAGAAAATTATGACAACTAAACAGTTCAAGCTGGGCTATGATTTAGTTGAAGCTGAGAGGAATATAAACTTTGCATTTTGTCAGATAATGGACAGTAAGATTTTAGGTTGAACAATTTGGGAGTTAAAATTTCAGTTTAAAAACCAGAATAGAAGTCAGTTAGAACCACCAATCAATAACGAAGATTTGAAGGCTGTGATGACAAGAACTTCCCCAAACAGGACTAAATTTAAGAAAACCTTCATTAAATGTATCAGTTCTTTGAATGAAGACTATGCTGCTAAGATCGAATAACTGTATAAAAGCTGAAGGGAATATTTTAATTGAATAATAATTGCTTTTATTATCAGACAGAATTGAGCAGACATGTATGCCGACATTAATATCACGAATTTTATAAGCATAATTGTACCGAAATTGATGTTATAAGGTCACCAAAATTACCGACGTTTATTGTTCTTAGAGTCTCACACCGTCTATAATGTCGCATAAGAACTTTTCCGAAATACTGGAAGTTTTCCCAGTCTTACATATTTGCCTGTTTATCTTAAGTTAATTTCATGGGTAATTGATCAGAAGTGCTTTTTGATTACATCGATAACATATAGTTTCTATTGAGTACTCACGGAAATAGATAAGAATAGCGCTCATATCTCTTTTATTTTTACACCGATCTGGTCGACCTGAAATTATCTAAATTTACTCCTTCGGAAATCTCATTAATTTCAATTAATTAAAAACCCAGAGAGAAAGAAGATTTATGAATTTCATATATTATAACCGAGCTTTGTATTGGACGATTTGATGTCTGAATTTTATGAGTACCATATTTACGTTTAGAAAAAAGACATAACAGTTCTAGAATCAAGAAATTCTCTTTTAAGGTTAATGAATACTTGGTAGTTCAATACAAATCATACTTTTCATCTGCTTTTATCGCAGAAGAGAAAGAAAAGAATTGGTTTCACATTAAGAACCCGCTATACCAAGTTATTGGACCATATTTTCATTCTTAGTAATTGGCAAGGCGAGAAGGAGGGTACAAATGTCAACGTTTACCCATCCCTACATCTTACCGTCACTAACCTCATATCCACCCCGCTTCATGAGGTAGATGAAAAGAAACGGTTTCACATTTAGTAAGTTATCCAAGTTGTGGGACCATATTTTTTATTCTTAGCAATTGACAAGGTGAGTAGGAGGGTACAAATCTATTTTTCACTTTTGACGCTTTATCTCCAACAACAATGTCAATGTTTACCCACCTCTATATCTTACTATTATCTAACATCATACCCACCCCACTTCATGACGTAGATTCATAGCGTCTCACACTTTTCTCTTTCAGCTTCTGTTCAGATTTATTTGTTCAGCTTCTTAAAATGCTATTCTATTTCAGCAATGGCAGAGATCAAATTCCATATCAACTTTATTCAATTGCTGTTCTGTTGTTTACTGTGAGAAACGTTGATCAGATTTCTTTCATACCTGTAACATTAGGTGGTCGAGGACGTCGACCCTTAAACCAAAGAAAAGCGTTTAGTATTACCTTAATAATGTTTCAAGTATTGTTGACACGGGTTGAAGTCAAGCTACAATTACATATACAATCTCTTAGAGTAGTGATCTCAGGTGAGAATTAAGTGAAGCCTATTGGTGCAAATTCACCTGGAAGGGAAAAAATGATTAAAGCCTTTTTTTTTTAAAAAGAGGTAAACGTTTTACAGTCAGTGGAAAGCAATTACTTTTTATTTCAATCTTTATTATTATTGGATTAAGTATTGTAACATACCACTTTTTTTTAATTAAATTTGATTAGTTTTTACCTTCATCCTAATTTTAGTTGTTTTTATACAACTTACTAATTCGGTCCACAATAACAGCGCAATCGGTGAGAATCGAACTCACACCCTCATTGCCAGAGGGAGACTAGTATGCGCCTAGCTGCTTTTGCCAATCGGCCACGAAGATTTCATGGATTAGCAGAAGCTGATTCACACTTACACAACCGACTCTGCGCCATATTTATGTTGTTTTACATATGAGACCTTGTAGTCTTTTATTATTGGATGAAATATTGTAACACACCACTTTTGAAAAAACCCAACTAAAATTAGGATGAAGGTAAAAACTAGTCAAATTTAATAAAAAGTGGTACTTTTTATTTATTATTTATTAAATAACAATGCCTCTATGGACATCTCAATATACAATTCATATTAAAAATACACATTCAACATTAAAATACACATTAAGTCAAATGGTAAATATGTGTAAGAAACTTAATAAAAATTACAAGCTTATCAGTACAGAAACATTTACTAGGCACATTTCCCCCCCTAAATTCTTCTATATATTTCAGCTGATAACTCCCCAAATTGCCCTGTTAATTTATTTTCTACCCTAGATGCTCTAAATTTGTGCAAATTATTCTTAAAAGTATTTATACTTGTACAATTTATTACATAAGTTGGTAAAATATTCCAGTATTACTACTGAACAAATGGATTGTTGATTCGATGGTTTTTGTTGGTCACATTTTCCTTAAATGTCCATTTTTCTAAAACAGACTGCAGCGGATAATCAAGTAGACATATAAATATATATGATTTAATATATGGATCTAAAGGTGAAACATAAAGACAGTTTATTCCAGGAGTCCACAGCATTTTATTTTCATCATTTTGCCAATGAAATGCACAATTTCTAATATAAATTTTCGTAAATATGTAAGACATGTCAATTTATCTCAGTCGGTAAGAGATCCACCTACCCATCAGTTGGTCGTGATTTCAAATCAGAGTAGGGGGATGTTAATTTTACATATCGGTTTGGTTTAACGTGACGGGACAGACAAACAGTGAAGAGTTTATTCCCCTAAATTTGGTGAGGATTGTTCTTGTTCTTGTTACGGTAGAAAAACAAAGTCAACTCCAGACTGGAATTTGACAAAATGAGAGAGAACACGAAATGTTATCTCTATATATCAGATATAGAGACTCGTACCCTATTAATAACAAACCAGTGGTCTCAGGATACAATGAAAATGGAATATACCTTATGACCAGAGGCATACATGGGAAAATTCATCTCCACCCATCAAACTTTATGCAAGTTGAAATAACAATGTAAAAACTCAAAGCCTTGATGTCCTGTCTCAGAAAACACCCCTTCTCGTTGATTACGAAATTTAAATTTTAGAATAATTTTATCAGAGCCGTATATTTCAGCGGATAAGACGACACTTGGAGCACCCCTCCCCCCACAAATCGGTTCATCCTATAGGCCAGATACAAAAACAGTGAAGCTAAGCTTCTACTAAAAATACCACTTGATTGATATCATAACCCGCCAACACCCTACCCTATAAAAATCTGTTATGCTACCAGTATATTAAACATCTAACAAACAAATATATGGGAACAGCATTAATATTACCGGTAATGTTGGACAGTCTACCGGAGATGGTGGCCGAGCGCCAAACGATTGATTCGAAAAAGTTCAGCTCTCAATTAAACCAGTAATATTCCATCAGGATAACGCTAGACCACACGATTCTTTGGTGACCTGGCACACATTGTTTCAGCTTGTCTGGGAAGTTTTCACTCATCTACAGTATTCAGAAGATATTGCGCCTTTGGATTACCATTTATTCCGATCTTTACAGAATTCTCTTAATGAAAAACATTTCAATTCCCTGGTAGACTGCAAAAGGCACTTAGAGCAGTTCTTTGCTCAGGAAGATTATGTTGCCTGAAAGATAGCAGATGTAAGTGGAACAAGACGTTGAATATGTTGATCAATAAAGTTAATGTATATATCTGTTTGGTTTAACGTGAAGGGATAGACAAACAGTGAATAGTTTACTCCCCTGAACTTGGTGAGGATTGTTCTTGTTGTTACGGTAGAAAAGCAAAGTCAACTCCAGACTTGGACTGGAGTTTGAAAAAGATGTCTTTTATTTTTATTAATAAACAGAACGAACGAATTGCTTCCCAATAGATGTTAGGATACAAGCAAGGCAGAATTTGCTTCCCGTGTCGCAATGATTTTGTCTCCATTTCTCCAACGATCCATGGAAACCTAATCAGTGTTTGTAGCAATTGTGGGTTTTTACGGGGCCTGGGTGCTAGCCCGATGCCCAAAATGGTCTGCTTTACGGTGATAAAGGACTATTTATCCATAGCTGGGGCAGAAGTATGTTCATGCCTTTCATAAATGCATTAGTGCGAAGTGAATCCAAACCGTCCCATCCGGAGTTTGAACTCGGTCCGCCGATTCCATTCTCCGTGCCGTTAACCATTGGGCTACCTGCACCTCCTGTTCGGGTGCCATGATGTCAGATTCTCTTTATCTCCGTCTCTCCCATTCTCACCATTACCTTATCTCACACGCAAATGCACAATTTGGCTCTGTAGTCGAAAAAAGGGCTGAAAGATCAGAGATCTAAGGACGTTGATTGATAGGGGTTATTTATCAGACGAGCAGGGAAAAAGTATTAATTTCAAGGTAAAGCCCCCGACACAAGGGTCAATATTGTACACGTAAATGTCTGCGATAATTATGTGGTACTACAAATGACTATTCTATGACGTGTGAATGCTATAATGCATTTAAGTTTTACATTCCACCATACGTTGGTAACTCTCACCACCGCAAACTAATATAAAAAAACAACATATTTTAATTCAGGGTAGACAAACCTCTCCTTAAAAACTAAAAGTAAAACCTGTGACAACCACATACAAATATTTACTCATGTTTTACTGTCTTCTTATACCAAACCTAATTCGTCCATAGTCTCATCATCTAAAGATATGTTCCTGAGAATATGTATATCCCAGAGCAGGAAGCCTAATCAAAGAAATGGAAGTTATTCTTAAGAACAAGAAAGTATAATCTGATTTCAACTAAAGCTTTTGGACCCATCCCGGTCCTCGTGGCATTTGTCTCAG
>VCCN01002867.1:6257242-6271519 GCA_006491835.1 Architeuthis dux
TAATTTCACCAAAGAAGTATCGATCCATACGTAATTTCTGATGAGTACTATGATTGTGTTGTCTATAATTTTGAGAAGGGCCACCATCATTCAAAGAGCTGTTCGGACATGTGAACTCATTCTTTGTAATGCTTACGTTGTTGCCACAATGTTTAGACCGATCTATTCTACAGCCTCACTGACTTTGCACCTGATGAAGGCTGTACAATGGAACGGCCATTCAGAGCAATGTTTATAAAGCTAATCGTGCGAGTCTTTGCTAATAATATCGATCCTCATTGGCTTCTCCACGAATGTAGCCTTGTGCCAGACTAGGCTAAGATCTGTAAATATCTACTCTCTAATTTATTGACGAAATCAAATTTGTATATATTTCATTACACATTTCACTATGTTATAGACACGGAATTATATGTAAATTACCAGTCTTTGTTTCCGATAGGCTGGGTTAGAAATCACTTGTTTCTGGGCGCAATCTAAATCCTTCTCGGAGATTAATCCTTGCTCAGAGAATCAGGTTACATCAAGGAACACTTACATTGTATTGCTTACAATTCTTTCCCGCGTACCATTGTTTTATGTCAGCATCAAGATTTTGTCCAGATGTTTGGCGAGAAACCAGACATAGGGATGGTTGCGTTCATGCCTTTCTAAATAAGAAGAGGAGGAAATGAGACTATTAGACTTTGGTCGGTTTAATTTTAACCCGTTTGACATTTTCGACTCTGTACTTCAATTCACCAAAAAGTAAAAAAGGTTTCTGCAGTTTGCTATGGTAATACGAATTGTTTTTTTGTTTACTGCTTTCTATGATATGAAACCTTGTTTTGTTTTATGTACGATGTTTCATAGTTGCTGACAACCAACAAATATCTTTACCAGAACCTCTCAACCGATAATTTCACTACTGTATAATTCCGACCTACGACTACGGGCATTTATAGTGAAGATATTGATTTACGGATAATTTTTTAGAAGCCAATCAGAAATAAGCAATAAATTCAATCCGCCTAAGCTTATAATTGTTGTGACGACCATGAAATGACAGGTGAACTGGACAACAGCGTCTGATGGAGGACGTATTGTTAGTTAACACCGAGCGAAGGATGCAGATGGAAGTAATTGGATACTTAAGTTGCTTAAGTTTTTCGATGTTTTTCGTTCAATGTTACTGAATCTAAGCTACTTGCCACCAATAAGCAAGAATGGATCTTGATCTAACTGCTGCGTCTTGCGACGCTCTCCTTTCCAATGTGCTAAAATGGCCGAAAGATGAGCTGCTGTTTTTATATTTAGTATCTTGTAGAAGTTCTAAAATTAGGGAATCTTAAAAGCCAAGTAGAATAAGGAAGAGCATTTATTTCAAATACTTTACCTTATAATGTCGTATTCTCTATGATGTATTATTTGAAACACCCACTGATGTTTTGCTGATCTTTGAACCAACCAAAGGGAGGTAATATATTTCTTATAACCAACTGGTGCTCAATTGAGATCTATTACATTTGTTCCCTGCATACGATTTAAAAAAATAGTTATGGTAGCTTATCGTTATTTTTGTACAATGATATAAATTATGTCTTTAAACATATCAGTTCAGCAAATAGCAGCTTCTTCATAGTAGATGAATTATTGCTTATATCATTTCAAACTACTCACGTATGCCTTTTGTAAAATAAACTCATTTTTACGTTTTAATTGGCAAACTTTTGCATATCACCGAGTGTTAGATAAAAGGTTTAATATTAACCTGCTGTTTAGCAATGTACATTTTTCTTATAATTCGCTAAATATCAACGGAAACCCATTTATATTTTAGATTCTATGAATTCTGAAATACCTTTATTATGGTATTATTCAGCAGTTTCTTTCCTGGTGATCTTTTAAGGTACGTATATTTCACCCTCGTATACGTCAGTATGGAAATACATAAGATTCGAGATGAGTTGTCACTGGTCGGAGGAAGTTGTAGTGACACGGGCGTGTAGGATCACCAAACCGTAGAGGATAATATATGGCAGAACATATATCTGTGTCTACAATTATAATTTACATTCGGACTTGTTCAGGGTTCAATGAAACAAACGAATAAACAAATGTGTATGTAACATATATAATATTTATTCATAGAAGAAATAACAATGAATGAAGAATTGTGATGCGTCTTGCATGGAGAAGTCTTCATCAGTTGATTGGAACAAAAGAGTCAATTGAATTAAAGTTCTTAAGAAGTTGTAATAACACTTGTCGTGTAAGTGAGTGTATGCATCACATATGCATACACTCACTTACACGACTTGTCGTGTCAATTAGTGTATGCATATGTGTATAAATCAGGAACTTGCTTGCCTTCGTCGAAATATCTGTGAATATGCTTGGCGCGCACAAGTGAATGCGTGTGTGTTATGTGAGTCATACAGCCGCGCCGACCGGCAATCTGTCTGTCGATTTGTTTATAAGAGAAATAGGTAGGCTCCCACGAGCCTTGGATTTTAGACGCATTTTCATTGGTCGAAAAATAATTGATATCCAAAATAATTGTTGGATTGCTGAGCCTATTTTAATTATTTAGTTGTTTGAACTCGAGTCTTTTTCTACTTCGTTGGCGCAATTCTTTGAAGCCTATTTTGTTGCGGATTTTGGAGGATAACTGTTTGGAGGTGAGAACCGACAAAGTTAAAAGCCCAAGATTCAATATCTAGTGCATTGAATTGTAATTCACGCCACTTATGTTACCTCTTTTTTCTTTATTACTTTTTTCCGGTACTTCACCAGCAGAAGACAAATTATCTCCGCCCATTCCTAATGAGACATAGGGTTCCATGTTTCAGCTCTGTTAATTTTGATAAATAGAACTAATGGTGCAAGAAAATGCTACGATTTCATGCCAAGTTGAAAGATTTGAGGCGCATAGCGTTCTTTTTTTTATTAAAAACTAACATACCAGCATCAATTCTTTTTCCTTTATGGAATCATCCATTTTTAGCGGAACGAGTTACATTCTAGTGTCATCAGAAAGGTGTCTTGTAATGATTTTTATGACGACTTACTGTCTAGTATTCTCTCTCTCTCTCTCTCCCTCTCTTTCTCTCTCACTCTCTCTCCCAGTGTGTGTGCGCATGCGTGTGTGTGCATTTGTGTGAGAGAGTAGGGCACCCAATAAGACGATCTTGCTAACCATTACGCTATAATCTAAGAATTTCTTATTCAATATTCATGTTTCCCCATTCTCTCCGTGTGTGTGTGTGTGGGGGGGGCATGTGAATGTGTGGGGGGGGGCATGTGAATGTGTGTGTGTTTTAATTATCCTGCTTCAGGTTAACAAAAAATGTTTATACGTTTTTACACGATTTGAAAGTAGACCCTTTAGTTTTCCCGTATCTGCCTTGTATTATTAAACACTTTACATTGTGTGCACCATTCTTGAAAGGAAAAAAAACCTCACCCATGTCGTTCAAGTGCTGGAAGACCCACACAGATACAGCAATAAACCGAATACTTTAGTTCTGTTTATTACACTTCAACAATCTGTTGTGGTCTTTCAGTATTTGCAAAATTCAAGACGGTTTCACTTGTTTTCTTTTGAGCTTTTTAAAAAAGTTTTTAGAGAATAACAACGTGCCTATGATTGATGAGAAGTGCTCTAAAATGAAGGGTCCTACTAATTCCGCATTGTTACAATAACAAGTGTTGACGCATGTACGGACACACTCAAGATATACATGCATGCAAGCACACACATCCCCACGGAAACAAACACGAGTGCACATACACACACATTTATTTAAATCCACATTCAAATGCTCACACAGAAAAGTGTTTTAATCGTACACACACACACACACACAGACACACATAAAGGTTTGCACAAACTCAAAATCAACAATAGACAATTATTTTAGACTAGCATAAGCATAGTACCCGTCAAAGATGACGGATTTATTTACGTATGGATCGGCACTCCTGCCAAGGATCAGATTATCCGTGCGCTCTGCCTAGGATAAGAGTGTAGTATCTGTTCACTCATTGAAAAGTGTTACGCACCCCCCGTCTCTCTCTCACACGCGCACCGAGAGCTTATTCCTTATTTCTGATCCGCGCTGTTTACTAACGGTCGTAGAATGACGGTCGGAGTAGTATCGTCAACCATTATGAATTTTTGACTAGTACTTCTCTCATCTGAATTTCAGCTGCTTTTCATCGCATCTACTCAGGCCATCTTTAGTAAACAGTGCGGGAAGCAACTGAAATTAAGATCAAAGAAATACTAGTAAAAAATTAATAATGCTTCATCTAATAATAATAATAAAAATTCAAGATAATATCAATACTAATACTACAAGCGTATGTAAAAAATTAATAATGATATATTTTCCCAAAACATTAAATCATTATTCTGCTTGCTTGTATCTATAACCGTTACACTTTCTGATTATTATTCATTCTCCTCATATCTTTCATTCTTTGTCTTCTCCTTCCTCGCCAATCTTGCAATGTAATGAACAAGGATGGAAGAGGGTGATTATGCTTGAATGGGAGCAAAACGGACTCAACCCTCTGTCATTCATTAGTTTTCCCTAACAAGTCTGAAGCCTAAAAATTATGTTATAGTAGTAGTAGACCACAGAAATATAGACAGCTAGCAAAAGTAATAATAGATATATTAGTTTCATTTGTTTTTGCATGTTATCATAGTTAAATATAGATACATTACTTTAACAAAATCATATACTTTAATTGCAGAAATATCTTAGTTGTCAATATCCGTGGAATTTCCACAGGTCCAGCTAATACTTATTGATATCACTTTAGTACAGACATACTCGCATAAGCAATGGTGTGCCATTTATTTGGGCTGTAAATTCATATTTTTATGAAGAGGTTTTCAGACTTCGTTTTTATGAAGAGGTTTTCAGACTAACTAAGAGTTCGAGTACAAAAACGGTGGTCCGTGTTTCAGTGTTCTTAATATCGTCATTCAGCCTTTTTAAGGTTGTTGAAGTTATTTTTGTTCATCCCGAAACCCAGTGCAGGGTCGTTGGAGCACCACATATGATTAATCCTGGGTGTGTCAAGGGCGAGATAGCCTGACGGAGCCCATACCCTCTTCAGGCTCGTTTGGAATCCTGGATTGGTTGCCAACCATAGCTAGACAGACCAGTCTATCCTACTATTTACTCATATCGAGAAGAGATGGATTCATGTCTTTCCCAATGGCATTAGTTCGAAATGAATACAAATTGTCTCCGCAGGAGTTTGAACTCGGCTGGCCGATTCCAAGTCTCCGTGCCGTCAACCGTTCGACCACTCTGCACCTCGTTGAAGTTATACCGGTTCTAATAGCTTCCTTATAAAATGACGTTTTGCTGCCGAAACAACACATTCAAACTTTAGTAAGGAACTTTAGTAAGGAACTTAACTCTAATTCTTCTTCTTTTTTAGTCAGAATAAGCTTTAAAATAAACCAACAAGTATTCATATTTTTTTCCAACGATATATATATATGTATATATTTCCTTCATTAACTAAATCCACAATTTTGTCTATAAAGTATACTTGACACTTCCTTGTAAAATCCTGAAATACGTATAAATTAAGATTTTAGGGTCAAATAAAGTGGATTTTTGAATTCCTCATGTCTTAAACCCATGATTTAGCCTTTTAAAGTACTCAGATATGTCAACTGGGAGACGAGATATGAAATTCTGTTTTGTTGGTGTATGCTGGCGACCATTTTGTTTTATGCAAATGACGTAGTTCTTCCCAACTTTTTTCTTGGGAACATCTTTTTTCTGAAAGAGAACATCCTAAGGAACATTTTGGTACCCTAAAAGTAGAATCATGGGTGGGGCGTGCACGGTAGTCCCTGCTGGCCCCCGGACTAGGAATAAAATGTACCACTTGTATTTTTTCTGTTTACGCTTTTCTCCAGCAGTGGTCAATGAAGAAGAGTCAGGGCCGGCCCTAAGCAGAATTTGATTTGGGGGCCCCCACCACCTCTTGCCCCACTCGCTCTTGGGAGCATTCTGGTTGTCACGGAACACTAAGCAGTAGCTTAGTTCGCTTTTGCCTCGGGCCAGCAGCACTGAGAAGAGTCCTACAAACTTGAAAAGGCTGAATACTAACAGGGCGTTCAATTTCCCACGTACTTGACACTAAAGAAAAAGGGCATTGGGGCGGGCTGTTTATTGATAGGTCGTAAAAGACTCTTGACCTTTTCTTTTTAAACAGTACTTGCTCACATCGTGACACTTTACAACAAATTTGCCTCATTTGCAAAGAAATTTCCTGAAAAAGACCGTTTTCTCAATGCCGGCGGAATGTATTCGAGTTTAAACGCAGGCCAGAATATCTCGGCCATGGACAGTGCTTTTACATCCAATTCACACTGTCGCTAATACATTTATTTTTGATAAAATCTACAATAACATAATAGAAAAAATACCTCATATAGTCATATATGAGTCAAGAAACTCGGTTCGACCTATACATCGTTAGATTGAAATTGGTGAACGATGGAAAGGGCTAGGAACAACTTTAGGTTCAAACATAAAAAATATTCACCAAAACGATTAGTAATCCACCGATTAATAATGAAAAGCTATGCAATAACTTCAACAAATGAAACTCACCAACTTACGACAGGATAACTCATTGAATAACATTATTTCAATAGTCTCTTGAATTTAACACTGGCCAGCTTATCATATGAATGGTATCACGGCATTTACAGAGCTATGATAAATGATTAGGGGGCTGGGATTATCTGGCGTAAGCGATTAGCCGTTGGCGTTCTGGCGTGAACGTTTAGGCGGTATCTGATTTGGCGTAAGCCCATTTAGCGTAGGACGTTTTGGCGTTTGGGAAAAAAATGTTGATTGATTCATTATTATTCAGAGCTGAAACTTTAAAAAGCTTTAAAGCTATAAATGTAACTTTATTGAAAAATAAAACATTAAATCTGTTAACATTCTTTTCATGTGTATGCTACTATCTTTATCTTAATATTTTTGTTGCTTTTTAATTTTATGACAACTTAACTTAGCAACAAAAATATTAAGATGAAGGTAAACATAAAAATGAAAAAAATTGTTAATAATAATTAAATGTGTGTAAATTGGGCTAAAATTTCCCAATGCAAATTCTACTAGTTCATCGGTTTTCGCGAATGTAAGCAAGTTTTCAAACCTAGTTATCTCCGGTTTTATATTGTCTAAAGAAATAATTTTTAGTTGATAATTTTCAACAATCTTTCTTTTATTAATAACGCAAAGATTATTACGATACAATTAATAGATTTCAACTTTTAAAAAAAATCTGGGTTAAGATTTGGTTTCGGTTTTAGCAAACTAGAGTATTTAAAAGAGTAAAAAGAAAATATAAATCAGACAAAATAAAAATATTACTTATTTTATTAAAAATACCACTACCACACAACATCCATTACATCTCATTCCTTGCTTTAAAAAAACAAATTTTATCGGGTACGCTTTTTAACCTGTAAGTCAAAAAGCTTACCGTATTTACGCACGTTTGCCGTAAAATAACAGACATATTTTAATTTTGTTCTATTAAAACTGTCCAGACAGATTTACAACTAAAATGATGTTCTTAACGCCATAACGCTCGTCGCCAAATGGGCAGACGGCAAAATCGGTTTGACGCCAAAGCGCTCACGCAGAACGCCCAGCCCCAAATCGGCTTCGCCAAATAGTACCAAACCCAATGATTAGGACCCTTCCGATATTTTCATACATATAATATATATGTATATATTTCCTTCATTAACTATACGCACAATTTTGTCTATAAAGTATACAGACACTTCCTTGTAAAATCCTGAAATACCTATAAATTATTGTTTTAGGGTAAAATCTTTTGAATTTTGAATTCCTCATGTCTTAAACCCATGATATAGCCTTTTAAAGTACTCAGATATGTCAACTGAGAGACGAGATATGAAATTCTGTTTTGTTGGTGTATGCTGGCGACCATTTTGTTTTATGCAAATGAGGTAGTTCTTCCCAACTTTTTTCTTGGGAACATCTTTTTTCTGAAAGAGAACATCCTAAGGAACATTTTGGTACCCGAAAAGTAGAATCATGGGGGGGGGTGCACGGTAGCCCCTGCTGGCCCCCGGACTATAATCCATATTATTGTTTTCGCTGATACACAATGCGCAATCAGTTATTGAGTACTGGCACGGCTGCCAAGCAGAGCTGACGCTACATACTAGGCGCTCGTCTAAGGCGCTAAAATCTGGGGACGCCACACATGTTCTGAACAACTTACACAAAATTTCTTAATTCAACTAAAAATACGGCAACTTAGTAATAAAGACAAGCAGTGGCTGAGACGGATGATGGAGTTGTTGAGGAAAAATCTTGTTGGAGGTGTTTCATTAAAAGAATGAGAAAATTTCTTCCTCACAAGAAGCAACGACGCTTTGGGGTGAGGTGGAACTTGCACCATCTCCTCCACCCCCTCCACCCCGTCCCCACCTTCCTCTGTCCGGCAGGTGAGATCACTCGCGGCACAGAGGGGGTGGTCTGGGAGAAGGTGGCGCACATTGTAATGCTGGCTTAGGATGCTGAATACCCTGATTAGCCTAGGGCGCTGAATACCCTGACACCGGCCCCGCTGCCAAGACAGATCTCTTGCCTCATCGTAACTAACCCAAAGTAGCTAAATATGGTACCTTTTTTACCCTAATTTGTTGTTATTCCGTTATTCTAAAAACCGTTCAAGCTATACGTGAGGCATATCATAAATTAATAATTTCTCAGCCAAAAGATGCAACCTATACATGACATCAACATAAATATTGCTACACCTTCTACTAAACTATGCAACCCACGCTCATCATAAAAAGATGAGGAGCTGGGAAAAATTAGTAGAAACCTACGTCGGTCTAATTACTGCATGGTATCTATTGACCGATATAAGGTACATATACGAGTATACAGGGTATTCAAATAAATTAAATTAACAGGCGAACCTCAGATTTTGTGAGCGATTATTTATTTAACTGAGGCGTCTCAGATTTATATGAGAGAGCAACAAAATAACTGCTTTGCAATGTAATATGCCACATTTCTAGCAATAAAATAGGGTGTTTTTGTGCTAGTGTCATAAATGATTGTAGGAGATATTAGAAACGTGAAATATTTACTACATTATAGATTACACATGTCTGAAAAATGACCGCTTTCTTTGTTTTGCTTTAAAGACAAAAATACAGAAAATAGAAGAGAGAATGCGATTAAATAACAACTCTTGCCTAATATCTCTTGCGCTCTCAGATGACGATGACATGTCATATTCAAGCAATGTATCGCCTTTTTAAAAAAATGAACAGTGTGGGCTTTATAAGACTTTGGTGTTAGCAAAACTCATACAAAATGGCTAAGACTGATGAATACCCTGACATCGTGAAGAACTATTTGAATTGAATATTTTCGCCTGTTCGTCTGTCCACACGATATCTCCGAAAGTACTGAATGGATTTCAATGGTATTTTGTGGAAGGGTGGGCAATGGAGTAAGTAAGAGATGGAAAAATTTGGGGGCGGATCCGGAAATTCTCCCCATAGATTTATGTATACGCTCATGACTGTCCACACGATATCTCCAAAAATTCTTTGTCGTCGCCATTGTCAGGGGAAGTAATTGTGCATAGATCCGCCCCAAGATGTAATCACTTCTCCCGTAGCTCATTGTCCACCCTTCCACAAAGTTTCATAGAAATTATTTGAGAACCTTTGGAGATATCGTGTGGACAGAGATAACATTTTGGAGATATTACGTGGTTTGAACATATAACTACGAAGTAGGGGAGTTAATTGTGCATAGATCCACTCCATGTTATCACTTCTCCCGTAGCCTATTCTCCATCCTTCCAAAAAATGTCATTGAAATCCATTCAGTACTTTTGGAGATATCGTGTGGACAGACGAACATGCGGAAATACATATAACTCTACTCGGGACCCCAAAGTGGTGAACCACTGTGTTTACGTCATCCTCTGTAATTGTGGTATACCGGAGAAACGGGCCGCCCCCTCAATGTCAGACTTGATGAACACAAGAAAGCCATAATCAGGGGCGAGATAGATAAATCTGCTATGGCCGACCACATCTGGAGAGAGAACAGCGAGCATCTTCCTCTTTGGGAGGAAGTCCAGATTATTGACAGAGAACGATGTTGGAAGCAGAGAAAAATCAAAGAGGCAGTTCACTACAAAAATGTCGACTACATGCATTAGCCAGACAAGTGCTGATTTCAACCCGATGTGGCTTCCACTTCTCAACAAACCTAAACCCGACAAGATAAAGACAAAGAAACACCCTGGCCATGTGCTATATGGGTTACCTCCCCCCACACACACACACCTTATACATAACTTCTGTTTAACCCATCACACTCGAATTTTACACCTGAAGAAGGCCGAAGAATGGATCGGCCGAAACGTCGTGTTTACAACACAAATAACAAGAAGGAGTTCAATCGTCCGAAGTACCATTTGAACATATAACTCTTTCCAACTTCGTTGACAGGGGTAAACAAATGAAGCTTACAGAGAAATACACATTCACTATTTGTGTTTCATCTAATGTGCGTTTGCATTTTGGACAAAGATATTCGCTTGAATTCATAGCAGATCCATTTAATGTTTCTCAAGCAGTGACATATTTCCTTTGTGTGAGTGCGTGTTTTAATCAAACTTTTATCCACATGGCCTGTATTCTGAAGTTCTTTGAACTTCACCTATTTGTATTCGTCTTGTACTGGTCATGCGTATTCAGATCGGATAGCCCCATTATTGATGTTAGCGCGACTCTTTATTACGTACTAGTATCGCCCTGTCGTAAAAACATGACGACTATTGTATTTATTATAGAAAATTAAAATATTGATTGGTTAGATTTCAAATCAATTTCAATTGCAGAGTGCTTGGAGAATAGAGTTCTGTTGACCACAAACCGATTTTTATTATTTTTTGTTTTTGTTTTTATTACTTTTTATATTTTTATATTATTCTTTAAATACAGCATTTTTATTACGTCATTAGAACTTGAAGGAAATTCTATTTTACTCCGTCAGTTGCATGAATGACATTCTATTTTACTACGTCAGTTGAGTCCCTTAGCGTGACAGACGACATCAGCACATTGCTAATTATTATATGTATGGATTCATCCAGAAAAGGAAAGTTCTGAAATTGAATTAGAGCGATTTTATTTAGTTCTCTATTATACTTACGATTATTGACATAATATTATGAATATACAGTTTAAAAACTTCGAACAACACCAGCATTGTTGAAGTAATTAAACGCTAATACAGGCCTCCCCTATTATAACGCGGTTCGTCCTAGCGCGGTTCGCGTTATAACGCGGGTGGATGGTGGACCCCAAAATATTAATCTGGCTCTAAAATAGCTTGATCTAGCTTCAAAATAGCTAAATTGATCGCGGCTCGGTTACAACAAGGTTGGCGTTGTAACGTTGGCGTTATAACGCCTGTATTCATAAACTCCATTTTAAAATGTTTCACGAGTGCAAAAGACAGGTTTAAACATCAACTCCAGCAAAGATGGCATGTAACTAGAAGGAAGGAAGGTACGAAAAAGAAAGAAAGGAAAGCAGGAAGTAAAAAAGGGAAGGAAGAAATGAAGGAAGGAGAGATGTGTACCTGCAGCCTCGGTCATGATAACACAAACTATTTCCCACAGCCCTAAGTAATTTTCTTCTTCATTCTGACTAAATGCATTAAAAAACCGAAATACTTCTACCTTTTCCTGAAATTATGAATCAGTCGCTCAGATATTTATGGAACAGCCTTTTTGACGTAGCCAACCACAAGTCCGTTCCTTTACACCACATCAATGGTTTATTCTTGCATGTTCTCATTTTTATGATTCCTGTCTGTCTATCTACCTGCCTGTTTGTCTGTCTGTATATATGTCCAATTCTTACTTAGAAAATACACGAACGTAAATTTTTACAGCTGTGAATAATCTTACGGTCATTACATGTTTAAAGCATTAAAAGAAAATTATTTTGATTCGGATATAAAATCTGAGGTGCGAGTGGCTAAACGGTTAACAGGACGGAAAATGGAATTGGCGAACCGAGTTCAGATTCCAGCCAAGACAGCTGATGTTCACCTCGTACTAATTCCTTTGGGAAAGGCATGAATCCACTCCTCTCCCCAGTTATGGGTAAATAGCAGGACAGACTGTGCTTTCTAGCCTTGGTCTCCCCTTCAGCTATTGGTAAATAGTTGGTTGGCAACCAGTCTTGGACACTGACAAGTCTGATTCTAAACCAGTGGAGCTTCCAAGGCAGTCTGGTTCCACTTCTTCCGATAGGCCAGGGAAGAATTACCCCTTGCAGCTGGTACCATGTAATGAAATACAACCTGTCGCACGATACCTGGAGAAGAGATGGGCACTGCCAAGTGACTCCCATTGCCCTGAGAAATGCCATGAAGAGAAAGTACTCAGCGTAGCATGTTGACGATCTACTTGATCATGGTTTGAACTGGGACTGGAACCGGCTCTCAGTAGACTAGGATTTCTAGCCTTGGTCTCCCCTCAGTTATGGGTAAATAGTAGGGTATACTTGGCTCTCTAGCCTTGGTTAGCATCCAGTCTAGGTAACGGACAACTCTGATTCCAAACCAGAAGTGGAGCCCTTAAGGCAGACTGGTTACACTTCTTCCAATAGATCAGGTCAGCGATTACTCCTTGTTGTTGGTATCATGTAACGCAACACAACCTGTCGTATGTTACTTGGGGAGGAGATGGGCACCGCCAAGTGACTCCCATTGCTCTGAGAAATATCATGAAGAGGAAATACTCAGCATAGCACCCAGAGATCTACTAGGTAATGGGTTGAACTGGAACTGGATAAATTCTAAAACTGGTTACTTTTACTGTGATACGGGTATATGAATTTGCGAAAACCATCATGACTAATTGATCATTCTTCGGCAAAGTTAACAAATTTAGGGTATAAGTGTCCCCTTTCATGTTTCTTTTTATTTTTCCTTAAGTATATTTACCCCCAAGAAACCTCGAATTTTCCGGATATATTTCAATATTTTACGCACCACACCAAACCAAACATGACAAATATGTGTGCCTGATTTCCAAACAGATATCCCCCGCATCTCGAAAATTCTCTTTACGCCACTGTTTTTCTTTTACGAAAAAAGGGAAAAAAAGCGAAAATAGCATTCAGCGTTTGTTTTGTAGCGAGCCGTTATAAAAGCAGCATGCAACCTCTTCCTCTCTCTACTACACCCGGTCTATTGTACCTCACACCACCCAAACCTCAGACGACTCAGCCTAACATACCATCATCACCATATTTCGAGTCTGGGAAGGCTCAAAAGATTTTCCCATGTAAATTAATGGTAATTGTTTCTTCGCTTTATTCCATTTCGGCTTGCGAAAGCTTTTTTTATAGGAACACTCTACTTTCGGATAGCGGAAGAAACTTGTATTGTTCCTGACAGTTAAGCTCAACTACGCGCGTCTATTGTTAGCTTCACTGTAGAGCGAGTATAGATATTTTCTAAATCTAGCTTAGTCTAGGTAGCCAAAGCCATATGGAGGTGGAAGAATTGAGATCTCTCAAGCGAAGGAGCAAGGCTTCTGTGAGGAGGACACAGCCGGTGCACCACACCAGGGCCCGGAGGGTCTATAGGTGGGGGGGATCTTGGGTAGAGCTGCGTATCAAAACATTGAAGTCGATACGATATGTCCATTAATAAGACAGGTCTCGTTAGTTACTCAATAGAAACCGTCACGTGACCAACGTCTTTTGGCAGCATGCCGTGTTGGGGGTGATCAATTGGGAAAAAGATGATCAATGAATAAGTTACTTCTCTCGCCTTTTGTTGAACGGTGATCACTAAAAAGCGTGAACAATGACGGACACAAACGAAGCTACCAATTTAGCATAAACTTACATTGCAAATTGAACCTCCGCTTTTACCTACCTGACATTATACTGAGTTTTTCACCGACCGCTAGAATTAGATGTGTCACTATATAATGCAATCAGAAGAATGAATGACAGTTTTGACCCATGATATTCTGATTGTAAACAGATTGTATTTATATTATACGCATGTTTTTCCAACACAAAACCAGTGGATTTAATCTGCTACTCTTCTCATAATAAATGTAGACCGGGGGTCAACAGGGGCTACCATGCACACCTTACTCCTGATCCTACATTTAGGGTACCAAAATGTTCCTTAGGAT
>VCCN01002867.1:6272361-6289477 GCA_006491835.1 Architeuthis dux
AGGCCCGATAGGCCCAGCTGGCCACCGGCCTAATGTCTGACATCTACATATGCTAGCCAACTCTTTTACTTCTTTTACCTACTTGACATTTACCTCAAACTCAATTCACTATCTCTCCCATTCCGTGCTGTTATGTCTACGTTGCTTTAAATACTGCATCCTGCTATGAACACGATCTGACATTGAATTGTACTTCTCATAATTAGATTTTTTTCATCATGGCGGACGAAATATTAGGATGTAACGAAAGTTCTGTACGTTTGGTTGCGTACCTGTAGTGCTTGAACAAGATAGATTAAATGCCACCCCTATTCAGTTGTTACAGTCAGTGAACTTACCAAACAATTTAATGTTAACCATACGACTTCATCGCAATTTGAGGAAGCTAGGAAAAGTGTCAAAAGTTGAGTTCCACATGACCTGTCGGTAGAAAATCGCCAGCAACGTGCTGATTGTTGTGAGTCACTGTAATCTCAGCAACCCCAGGCGCCTTTTTTGGACAGTCGATACTGGGGGTGAGAAATGGATCCTTTTTCACAATATTAAGTACCGTCGTTAGTGGTTCAGTTGTGATGATAGACCTGTGTCCCAGCCATGAGACGACCTTTACCCGAAAAAGAACTTTGGGTGTTTGGTGGGATATTCTAGGAATCATTTATTACGAACTTTTAAACGATAACCAAACAGTCACATCTGTCAAAAACCTCGGCATTTGAGAACGCCCATCCTTGGTAAACAGGAAAGGGATCATTCTTCATCACGATAATGCACGCCCTCATACCGTCCGAGTGACCAAAGATCTCACTGAGTCATTCGGCTGGGGAAAATGATTCGCCCATCATACCTTCCTGACGTTGCTCCAATTGACTATCATTTGTTTAGGAGTTTACAAAACCATTTTGATGGACAAATATTCACTTCAAGAAAAGAAGTTGAATATCTGTTAGTCTCTTATCTCAGTCAAAATCGAAGGAGAAAAATGTGTTGATAGATGGAATAAGGTTATCGAAGGCGAAGAAGAGTATATTGATGATTAAGTGAAGTTTCAATCACCACTATATTTGTGTTGCCAAATAAAGTATTGGACAGAACGTTCGTTACAACCTGATATTTCAAAGGTATTATGCCAAGAGGCCTGGAACAATACATTTCTCTCGAATGCTGATATACCATCTTTCGTCTTTCTAACGACGGAAGGACACATGCAGAATTACAAATTGACAGTTTGTTTACATCAAAACATCAAAACTGTCAACCTCAACATAGTCAACATCAGCATAGGTTTCTTCAGTTTTTAAGTGGGTCTGGCTGGCTGGCTATCTGCCTATGCATGTGTCACGCGTACAGACCGCACCAATGGAGCTAAAGATTTAAGCATTTACTACTTATTATGTCTAGAAAAACCTCAGTTTTACAATGTAAGTTTATGGTAAATTGGTCGCTTCGTTTGTGCCCGACATTGTTCACGCTTGTTTTTTTTGTCGAAAATTTGGACTTTTTTTAGTGATCACCGCTCAACAAAAGTGGAGAGAAGTAACTTATTCATTGATCATCCTTTTTCCAATTGATCACCCCCAACACGGCATGCTGCCAAAAGACGTTGGTGACGGTTTCTATTGAGTGGTTAACCAGACCTGTTCTTTATGTTGTTTTTTTCTCCCTTTGTTTATATCTATAAAAGCCTAATTGCATGTTTGTCTATATCTCCGCGAGGATTTTTCACAATATGAAAGTCTGCTTGTTATTATTGGAATTGTGCAACAACATAACAGTCTCAAGTTCCCTATACATACATACATACATACATACATATATATATATATAGAGTAGAGCGAATATTTGAGAAATAATTTTGTATTGGTTCATAACAACCTGTACAGCCAGTTTCACAATTAGATCATCCGATGAACAATTAGTGGTATTTTGATAATTCCTTTTATAGATTCGTTTGTTATAAAACGTGCAGTGTCCTTATTGGTTGATTTGAGTTGTCCTATTGCCTGTCTTGATTTTTTTGTGGGCGTTTTCCTTTGCACATGTGTATGCTATTTTCGTATTTAGTCATTAATTTTCGTTAGCTTTATCCTTGCACAAATTATCTGCCAGATTTATTACTCTGGTATTCTATACTATCTTCATGAGGCCTTGTTTTTAAATTGATAGGGCGCCTCTTAACCATGTTCAATGGGTAGATGCTTTGACATGTCTAACCTAGTATCCCTAATCTATTTCTCGTTTTTTCTATCGGAACTTTCCGTATGAAATTTCTTTTTATCCTACTTTCTTATTCTTCGTAATTTAATTCTTATTATTTTTCATATCAATATTATTATTACTATATTGTGTGTTTATGTTTTATTATTCATATTTTTATTCCTAGTATTGTTGTTATTTCTTTTTATTCTTCATGTTATTACCATCAGACTTATTACTATTATTCTTATTGATAATTCTGTCATCACCACTGGTTGATTAAGTGTGTCATATATCCAATAGGGTCCATGACAATAACCCCGCGGACAATAAACCCCAGGACAATAACCCCACCGGACAATAACCCCGCGGACAATAACACCATATAGTAGAAAATAAAACAGAATTTGTTTTGGACCATCAAACGATATTATAATGCATCTATTCCCCATTGTTTTTCTTTTATGAATTCTCTTATTTCTTTCATGGATTACCTTATTTATTTTATTTTATAAGTTTTTTCCTGGTTTTGTTTAAAGTTTTGGCCCATCACGAATTTATCAAGGGAGGAAAAGTGGCCATCAAAACATAATTTAATTAATGAACTTTTAAAACGTTAAAAATGTACAATGAATGTATAATGCCATCTATGACGTACGGATGTGAAACATGGTAACTAATTCACTTGAAAACAAACTCAGAATAACACAAGAAATTAGGAATAATACTAAGAAATAGAAAAAGATCAACATGGGTTAGAGAACAGACCAATGTAGAAGATATCATAGAAATAATTAAGAGACAAAAATGGAGATGGGCTGGACACCTAGCAAGAAGTAAAGATAACAGCTGGTGCAAAAGGTTAACAGAGCAGTGCCCTAAAGATAGCAAACACAGTAGGAGAAGACCAGACATAAGATGGAGAGATGAGATAGGTTTACAGGTAAGACATGGCAGAGGTTAGCGCAGTGACGGTCGACATGGAAGGAGCTGGGAAAGACCGTTGTCCAGCGTAGACTCACAGTCAGTACATAAGAGTATATGTAAAATCTGTAATGTCTGTGTTTAATAGATCTGTATCTGTACTACCTATGTATTATGTAATACCTTGTGTTAGCTGGCAAACTATTAATGGACAGCCATCGAAGTGCAATGGTGTACGTGCTAGTTTCATGAACCATTAAGCTTGTGTTTTATTCTTCTCATAGAGTAAATTTGCCTAATATTTCTTAGCTAATCCTTTTATCTATTTGTGAACAAGTGACATTGTTCATTCGGTTCATTTGGTAAAGATGTTTTTATTTATGATATTTGGTTATCAAACATTTCACAAGAAGGCTCTTCCCGATTTAAATCATTTTTTTCTTGCGCCCCATCAATATATGTGTATTGAGCTGAACCTTAATCCAATGGGTCAGCCTTTGGGGTTGTTTTTCACCAATTAAATGATAGTGTATGTCTATTTATTTCAAATTTTCCCTTTTCATCAAATCTCACTAGATGTTTGAGGGGGCTCCTTAAGGAGCCAAGCTCCGCTCCCGGGCCCCCCAAATCTCTAGCTACACCTCTGATTCCGAACTCAAGTCGTCAGTCTGTTCTCAACTAGCGACTTAAACAGAGATTTCTTCGCCAACCAACACCCGCGCTGTTCAGATGGACGCGTCCATTCATCTCCGCCAGACTTCTTCTTCAAACATTTTCTTTCCATTCATTGTCAACCCTTACAAACAGTTCAACGCACTTGGCTATTTTTTTCTTTTGAAATATTTCAAACAAACAGCCATGCCCGAGTTTTCTCAACGCCCAACTCACCTGCGTCATCCTGACCTAAGTGTGAACTCTATCTAGAACAACAATTGAATTGTGTCATAACTATCCAGTGAAAGACAGGCTGTTCATGCAATTTTCAACAAATAGCAACAATGTGTTAGTGTTACTTTACTTCTGCCCCCTTTTCTATCAACCTTAAATATCACTAAAACAAAAATGATTACTACATTACTTTTTACTGTGACTAAAATCAACATGTATGCTTGTATATATGAATGCATATACAGTGAAGAAATATGCATAAGCATACATATCTGTTTATAGAACATGAATTAAAAGAATACTTCATGATTATAACTATAATGCAAAACGTGCAGGCAATTTGATTTGACACATAGAAGCAGGTCAGGACCATTTCTATAGAGCATCCACTAAGAATAAAATGAGCAATGATTAACAAATAAGGACACTTTTTAATCACTGGAGCTCAGTTTAAGCACACATAATGTGCTGACTTATTAAATTTTTATTTAATAGAAAGATGTTTTTAGCTTATTTCTCCTTTGTAATAATTCATTATATAAAAGGTTGTCTCTAGTTTACCTCTTCCAACAAAGTTGGAGAAGTATATGTATTCGGTCGCGTCTTTCTTCCGGAGAGGGGTTTCCCCGCGTGAGTTCGAATCTCATCCTCGTCGCCACTGTTATATTATGGTTGACGTAGTAGGACCGTCAAATGAAGACGTCGACAACTTGTGTTCAATAAAGTATTTTATTTACATTCAGTACATGCGAAGAGAATCCTGCTAGGCTAACTGTCACCCAGCCCCAGGCGAGCTACTACTTATAACCCACCGGGATGGACGATTCCATTCTACAGATTAGGTAAATACACAGCACTTTCCGTCTGTCTGTCTGTCTTCTGTCTGTTCACACGATATCGCCAAAAATACTCAATGAAATTTTGTGGAAGGGTGAGCAATAGGCTAGGGAAGAAATGGTTAATTTTGGGGCGAATCCAGGAATATTTCTTTGATTGAGAGATATTTTTCCATTTTTTTCCCCATACATTTATGTATACGCTCATGTCTGTCCAGACGATATCTCCAACAGTTCTCAATAAATTTCAATGAAATGTTGTGAAAAGGTGGACAATAGACTACAGAATAGGTGATTAAATATTTGGGCGGATCCATGTGCAATTAATTACTTGCTCTACCTCGTATTACAACATAATATATCGCCAAAAGTTCATGTCTGTCCACATGATATCTCAAAGATTTCGCAATGAATTTCAATGATATTTTGTGGAAGTGTAGGCAATTGGCTACGGAAGAGGTGATTACATTTTGGGGCTGAGGTATGCGCTCTCTGAATGCTTCCTAGTTTTCTTTAATACAAACATCTGATGGTGTGATCGATTGATTACAAATGGACGAAGAACTTCAGGGTAGAATATTACGGTAGGATGTTTCATCTTCGAGTGTAAGCGCTGATATTTATCAATTAAACAAATGTAACGCCTTCTTTCCAATTAGATGTAGCAATTAATGATGCGGGTCTTTGAAGGCTGACTGTTTGGCAATGTGTTTCTAAAACACCCAAGTCTGACAGAAAGATCTAATGAGAATCGGAAATGTGTTCGCACGCAGTTTTCGTTGAATAAGTAGGTCAGTAGCGCTTAAGCAGCCACCCAAATATGTCCGGAAAGTATCCAGCCACTTAATATTAACGAAAAAATAGCATACCTAGCGCAATGGCGTCTTAGTCTCCCTCAAAGTACTCTGCTTGGGATCTTACACACTTATCTCAGCGTCCTTTCCACTTTTCAAAACAGTCTGCTATGTCCTCTTTCGGGACCGCCATTAGCTGCGTCGTCGTGTTTTTCTTAATATCGTCTACAGCCTGAACTCTCTCATGAGGTCGCGGGGGTCGAAATCTGGACTGTAGAGGGGGCTGACAGATCTGGTTGGTGCGATATTTTGCAAAAGAAAACCCTGCACAAGACTTGGTCATTGTGAATGCGACGGTCACATAGTATCACTCAATGGCGTCTCACTGCCGACTGAGTAACTCAATGGGAGAGTGTTCATGCATACGTAGTAAGACCCCCTATGATTGGTTGCCAAGTTACATTCTTGCTGCATAACCGGTTCTGGAGATATTCAAGATCACTGGATACTTTTTGGACAGACATTGTGTACATAGACGTTCCTTACAACAAGTTAAAATAGGTCTGGACAAAACTATATGAGATACTCGCCTCAAACTATTTTGGACCATTGAGCTTACATGATCAGTCCAATGATGGTAACTTACCACTGGGGACATTATTCTTGTGGTCATAACTCTGAGTACCGTAATAAACATTACTTCCATATTACAAGTATGAATTGGTGATATTACCAAGCATCAGCAAGATCCAATTTAAATCTTGTTCTTGGGGTCACCAGTTTAATGCATTGACTCCTGGATCATTATTATACATACAATTGAACCACTTGGTTGTTGCAGAGTTTGTACATATGCAGATTGATTGTCATTGGTCTTTTGATGTAAAAGTATTACCTACAAACAAAGAAACAAGAATCTCATCCATTTTGAGTTGGCTACTTCTTGATAGTTTTGATCTTTCATATTGCAAGTTTTTTTGTTTTTTTTACTTACTTTACTTACTTTAAGAGTTTTTAGTTATATGCCTTTCCCAACAGCATATATATGTAATAACTATTGTGCATGATAATTGTATTTGAAATTGTATACTAGTTGCGTTAGGATTCTTTATTTACCTCCACTGGTGTTAGAAAGAATTTCTTCTCAGCAAGAGTAGCAAAAGATGGTCACATCTGAGAATATGTATATTTTTAAAAAATGATCTTTATTCTGATATCAGACATAACTACCATTTTTCTTATTAGTTTAAACCCAGACCAACTACACTGAAGCTGGCTTAAGGATGCAATTAAATGCTGTCAAAAAAGGCCTATTTCAAGTATACTCAAGTATATTCAAGTATACATACTATGTAAATATTTACTTTTATATAATTTTGTAGAAAAGAAAAGGACAAACAATCATTTTTAGATTCTTTAAATTAGATGATAACAAGCTCATGTTTGGGATCAACAAGTAATGACCAAACTTCTCATCACTTTCTCATGTCATTAAATTTCTTTTAAAAAAAATCATAGCAAATAAGAAATAGTGACAGAAAAATATTGAGTCTGATTTTGCTCACTTATAATAAGCCGCAAATGTGTGTGTGTATGAGGGTGGGTTCTTAACACTTACTGGCATGGAAAATGGAATCAGCAAACCGAGTTTGAGGCTTCTTACATTCACTTTGCTCTAATGTCCTTGGGAAAGACATGAATCTACTTCTCCCCCCAGCTATGAGTAAATAGCAAGGTAGTTGGAGCTCTTTAGCCCTGTAAGGGACTCCAATTTAAGCCCAGATAAATGAGGAGAATCGGAAATGGGGCCAGAAACTCCACCCAGTAAAACCTACTTGCTACAGAAACCACAGCAGCATCACCCTGCGATTATTTCGCTGGAATGGTGTGGTTACGGCCTTATGCCCCACAAGGAGTCTACAGCAATAATAAAAAAATTAAAAAATTGTAAGCTGCAATCCAGTTTCAAATCATCAGTGTCAATGGTGACTTGACAAACACTGACAGCTCTTCAGAGAAAACAAAATCTTTTGTCTGCAGAGCCAGTGCTAATTATTCAAATGAGTCACTCTTGTGACCAGCTACTTCATTCCACCATTTATTTCTTATAACAGGGTGAAATATTTTCTGTTTATAGTTTTTGCATTCTCTCTTTTCACACTTAAAAGCAGGTTTTAAGCCAGTTAGCCAGGAAGTGGTTACTTATCATACAATATAATCAGTCAATTATTTGGTCATATTTAATGTGTAAAACAAAAGAACAAGTGGTACTACTATAGCATTCGGTCTACAGGCCCTATCAGTGTTCCCAGTAGACCACGGCCTCTCTGTGTATTATTTGTTCTTATCAGCTAAATATTTGATATTTCCCCAATGTTTAATGACTTAAACCACAGTTGTTATGTAAAGAAAAAACGGTAAAGATCTACATCCATTAAACAAGTTGAAAAAAAATAGAAACAATTTTTTTTCGCCAGTTATATTTTGTGCTTTTAATCCGTTAGACCTTTACAACCCAGAAGTTGTTAGTTTTTAGAAAAAATCTTTTTTTAAGCTTTTACGAGGGGGGTTCTATTAACAATGTAACTGTATGGTAAATGGGACCGTTACTTTCCGTCCGTTGTATAGAAGTGAGGCTTCGAAGCATGGTGTTACTTCCCTTGTGAAGGTTGTTAACTAGGTTTCTTTGATATTTTAATGACGATTTTTCTGTGCTTTAATGAAAGCACAGAAAAATCATCATTTAAATATCCAAGAAGCATCACAAGGGAAGTAACTGAATACTTTGAAGCCTCACTTCCATACAATGGATGGAAAGTAAGGGTCCCGGTTATCATACAGTTACATTGTAAATAGAACCCCGCTTGTAAAACCTTAAAAAAAGATTTTTTTCTGAAAAAGAAAAAATCCTAGCAAGATTGTTAGGGTCTAATGATTTAAAGGTGCAAAAACTTACTGCCGAAAAAAAATTGATTCTATTTTTTTTCAACTTGGTTAGCAGTTGTAGATCTTTACTGAAACAACAATTTATTTTATTTCAGCAATACGTGAAGTGTTAGGGTTAGGGCTTAGGATTAGGATTAGGGACCAATCTACTATATTAGTACCCATCAGTTTAATATTGAAGTTGACACATTTTCAAATTATTGATGATATGCATCTCTGATGAATAACTATTACAAGTTTTTGTCATGGCATAGTCTGAGATCTGTAATCTGATTGTTCAGTTTTTAGTGACAATGGTGTTGGTGGAGGTATGCGCTCTCTGTGTGCTTTCTAGTTGTTCAAGTTAAATTCAAGAGGCATAAGATGAAATAATTTATAATTACTATTACTGATCATCTAAAAATTAGTAAATATTTCTTTTTAATTTGTACTATGGTCAAACATTCCCTTCTCTCATGCAAGTTAAAAATGTGTTTTAAGTTGTATAAAATATATATTGGGTGGCCAGTTAATTTGTTTGGTTTATTAAGTCAAAATAAAATATTTCTTTTCAACATCAACTTTATTAACCCATAAGAACCCAGACCCATTTCTACTTGAAGGAACATTATGTGGGATTATGGGTAGGCAAATTGACACACAGTCATGTGACTGCATCAAAATGTTCAGTAGTGCACTTCATGAGTTAGAAACCTAGGATAAAATATAATATTATATAAGAGACTGTGCAGATCAATTAAATTGTATGTGATACCGGTGTCACATTAGGTTTTAAACGACATATAAGGGGGTGCTGAAAAGTTCCCGGCACAAATCGGTTCAGTCAATGATCTGAAACAAATTAAAAAATATGTGCAAGGATCCTGCAAATTGGTACTTTACAATATAAAAGAACATTCTTTCCAGCTACAGTGACAAAATAATACTAAGATTTTTGGGAAGTGGGTTGGACCGAGGCCATTCCCTTCTTGGTCAGGCCGAGAACTTTTCAGCACCCCCTCATATTTATCCTTTTGTTCTACTATCTTCTGCCATCTTTCCAGCAGCTTCATAATTCCATCCTCCCAGAACTTTTTATCTTTCTGACCAAAATACTGTTCTAGCTGCCTTTTGCAGTCTTCCAGGGAAATGATTTTCTTTTTCATTAAGAAAATTCTTCTCTAGAGACCAGAATAAAAGTTGCAATATTTGCTGAATACAGCAGATGTATCAAAACTTCCCAACCAAACTGTAACAATTTTTGCCTGGTCAACAAAGAAACATGCAGTTTAGTGTTATCCTGATGGAATAATATGCCATTTCTCTTAACTCATTCCAGATGCTTTTTCTTCTATTGGTTTAATAGGGAGCTGAACTCAATCCTTTGGTTCTCCAGAAGGAGCTCATAGGACTCCCTTCAAATCTCACTATATACACAGTATCATTTACTTTGGAGCAGCCTTTGATACAGTTAGTGGTGGTTAATTTTGCTTGCCCAATGATCTCTTGCATTCCACGTTGTTGTAAAATATCCACTTTTCATTACCCATGATAATTTGTTTAAAAAGATAAAATATTTTCATTATATTTAGGTAGCAAATAAAGTCCAGTAGTTTTTTTTCACTTAATCTCTATAAAAACCACACATCAAACAACTTACCAAGCTGATACAAATGATTTTCAACTATTGATTTGAATATTTTGAGTATGCAGTCTATCTCACACATTGTTATAACATTGATTATTCTCAAGTAACATCTTGATTTGATTATTATCAACTTCAACTGGTCTAGTCGACCATTAATCATTGTTCAGTAAGAAATCTCTTGTACAAAACTTTGCAAACCACTTTTGACATGTTTGATCATTCATGGTAGCTTCTCCACAAACTGCACAAATCTTTTTGAGGGCTTGAGTCACATTTTATCTTTCTTAAAATAAAAAAGCATAACATGCTGAAAATGTTGCTTATTTATATCTATCTTCAATGCTAGAATCAACAAACAAAAATATGCCAATTTTGACAATTTTTCAAAAGCACGCATTGATATGACAACTGCCACAATATAATTAAAAGCAATATTTTTGAATGACGTTAGTTAAAACTAAATACTCCTAATGCCATCTAACTACAAACACAGAATGAACTTTTTGGCCACCCAATATAGGAAACTAAATAACAATAAATTTTAGTGTCTCGTCAGACACTTATTATTTGACAACAAATTTAAAGTTACTGGCCCAAGAATTGAATCGCTGTAGCCACAATCACGATCTGATCAAACAACAAAAAAGCATGTTGGCTTGTTATATTCTGTACATCCATTTCAGTGCTCCTGGTTAAATTTTTGGCATAGAACCTTAAACATTTACATGTGTATTACAGTACCTACCTTTAATTTGTTTTAAATTTGTTTTTTTTTCCACTTGTTTTTAGGGGGTGCTCGATTTACAATAATAATCCATTGTGAAATGGACACATATATTGCCACCTGCGTGGCGTATAGCATTATGACATTTACGTGTTTGTGGAAAAGCTTGGTTAGAGAGAGAGAGAGAGAGAGAGAGAGAGAGGGGGGGGTGTTTGTTGAGTAAGTATATGATTTTTTTTATTTTAAAAAAAATAAAAGTTTCATCCTGTTTTATCCTACTGCTTTGTTAATATCCGTTCCCATTTGAAATTGACAACGCTAGTCGTTTGCGTGTCGGCGCCTTTGATATCGCCAAGCCGTTGTAACCTTATCACCGTCCCAAGAGTCAGGGTGGAGTAAGTTAATAAAGTATAGAGTGACAGATAGTTAAGCCTAGAGAGTAGGGGTATTGTAACAAAAATGTAGCAACTAGGCTACAGTGTTTCATTTGTAGGCAAAGGTGGCGAACTTATTTTTAATGTCAATTTCTTGTTTCAATAAACCAAAACAGAATTCCTTTCCTAATTCAGAATTACTACTTAAAAGCTTTCTGAATGGTTGGCCAAAATTGATCTCTTATCAGTGAATGTCAAGGTCAATGTGTAGTATCTGTTTTCATTTCAGTGAAGTAAAAACATACACATTTGAATCTCAACAGTTCCTTGAATTTCAAAATTGGGGAAAGTTGAAAATCTGCCTTCCTTTACAATAATTTCTTAGGTTATGGTAAATTTATAAATAGTCTGAAAATTTAAGATTTTTTAAAGTTATTGACAGACATAAACGGATGGAAAGTATAATTTATAAATTAGTCAGTTCTCTCCCTTCTGTAATGAAACTCATTTTACTATTTTTTACATCAATTGTCAATATAAAAGTCTCAAAGTATGAATACCTACAAAATTTATAAATGCTACATCATTAAAATAAAGCTTTTGATCTATAAAGAAATTAAGAGCTGTGCCAGGAACATGAAAGGTCAATGTCTTTGACTGACATACTTTAACATGTGAGTGGTCATTTAAAACAGTAGCCTGTAGTGACTGGTCTTAAAAAGAAGTCAACAAGAATAAGTTTATAGCTCTTGTGCTAACACACTTCTTGACATTGCTTTGTTTTTGAAAGCTATGAAAAAAAAAAAATAGATTGCCTTGCAAAAGAAATTCATTACAGAAATGTCTACTATATTTATCTTCTGTTTGTTTAGCAGTATGTAACATTGAAGTGTCTAAATCCACTTGAGCATTTTTATTAAAGTGGATTTACCAAGATATTCTTAGTAAGTGATTAACAAGAATTTTTTATTCAACTATTAAAAATGTTTTAAATATGTTCCAACCAAACTTTATATGACAAAAGACATTCGCTCATGAATATAATGACAAATAAAAAGTAATTAAAATCCTCTCACCCTATTATAGCTGTGCAAAACATTATTCTACTTTTCATGCAATATTTCTATATTTTGCCTACGTGTATAGGATTTTATATACTTTTACACAAAACTTACCTGGCACAGGGATCAGAATATCAGCATGTCTGTTCTCCCAGAGCGAGGCCCTTCCATTGCACTTCGGTTGGGTCGTTGACCTCTGCGGTCGCCGGGGCACCTCCAGTGGTCCCATGAAGATTATTGGGAGTTCCAGAAATATTTTTTTTAAAGAATAATGGTATTTTTGATTTTTGAAAAAATGGTATTTTTTTTTGTAAAAAAAAAGAATTGGGGGGTTCTTTTTGGACACTTGTATATTTGTATCAGTGCTACCCGACATGCTACAGTGATTCACTTAATTTTATTTATTTATTCTTAATACGCTCATTTTTGGTGCCGCTTCCCCTCCTACATATTTTAAGATATCAACGCCATTCCAATGCTAATTGATGCATCTTAATACTGTGTATTGTGCTTACATACAGTTTTGAAGAAAGTTAATTTTTAAAGGTTATGGGGTTCTATTTAAAATATAACTATAATGCTAAACTGAACACTTAATTTCTGTACAGTTTCGAAGTATTCAGTTACTTCCCTTGTGAAGATCGTAAAATATTTTTCAATAGTAATTTTTTGTGCTTTCATTAAGGTTTTGGGGAGTACAATCACACTTGCAGTTCCTTCGGGAAATGCATCCATTCTATTTCTGTTTGTTTTTTGTTTACATTATAGTGATTTATGTCATTGCATATTGCAGATGTGAATGATGTCAGTTTTAAGAATTAGAGGTGTCATAGAGTTAATTATATGATTTGCAGGTGCTGTTCATAAAAAGACTTTAAAAGGCTGTTCTAAATATCCACTCACAGACTTACAAACTAGAGCCAGGAGACTTAGCAACAACATTAGTACAAAAAATTGTGTGTATAGGAATAGTGTTCCGAATCATCCCTTAGTAAGGCATAACACGTTTAAGCCTCTCTTAGGAATGCAAAATAATTACAACACTGGATCTCTATCTAACCTAGCAGGTCTGGTCAGAAGTAAAGTATCTGATAGCAAAAACAGATATTCCCCACATATTCAAAATAAGGTATTCCATGGTGAGCAACTATAGCTGTTACACAATATAATACTCTTCACTAATGTTCCTTGCTCATTGGTTATCATTAAACAAAATGAAAATTGATTGCATAAAACTGTTATTTATTAACAGCAGACAACATCAAATATCTGCAATAATATCTGCAACAGACGGAACTTCAAGTGGTTTTTTTGCTATTAAATTATTAGAAAAAGAAAATAAGAAACTAACGAATACTCTTTTGATAAAATAAATTCCTCTGAAAAATCAACAAAAATATATGGGCATCAGGTGTTGAGCACCTGTGATATAAGTGTGCAGTTTCATTAACCATTAATTACTGCTACCCACAACAATGGTTTAAATACTGTTTCTAGGTTTAGGTTATTCATGTGTTCTGACATTTATATGTATCTATGATAATTATAAAGAACCTATATTTGCCTGGCGACGGTGTGAACGACTGCTAAATCGTTTAGCAGTCGTTCACATAATTATCATATTCTGTCAGATATAAAATTATCCATCATTTGATTTCATACTGTTGATATAGAGAACCACATTATATTCGTGCCTAAATATAAATGTGAGAATAGAGAAGCCAGCAAAGTGTAAGATTAAAAGACTCCTGCCTACCATGAGAACTTCGTTAGCTAAATCGGTAGAGCAGAACCTGTGTATACGGTTGTTTCCCATGTAAATGTGGGTTCGATCTCCACATGAGATTGTTTCTTTATTCACATTTACGATTTAGGCCGCTCACACTGGCACTGGGCAAATATAGGTTCTCAACTAATAAATGTCTTCATAATTATCATATTCTGTCAGATATAAAATTATCCATCATTTGATTTCATATGTATCTATGTATCCGGACTTCGCCCAGCCATAACCATTCATAGTAGAAACTTGAAATTTTGCACACACACTCCTTAAGGAGTAGGGAAATGGATTTTTTGTTTTTGAAAATTCCCCTCCAAAATAAGTTTTTAGAGGGGGGTTTGATATGCAATGTAAGTATATGCTAAATTGTTCACAAGCTTGTGCCCACTTGTTTTTTGAAAATTCAGATCTTTTTTGGTGATCACAGCCCAACAAAAGGTGAGAGAAGTAACTTATATAACAGTAACATATATGGGTGGCGGTGATTCATAATTTCCCTTGGAATGCTAGTTGATATTTTTCTTCTCAGAGTTATAAAAATGTGCCAGACTAGGTTTTTATATGATATGTACAATAGCATAGTACCTGGGATTTATTTACATGTGGATTAGCATTTCTGCCGAGGATCAAAGTGTCACTCCCCGACACTCTGCCTAGGATCAGAGTGTAGTATTTGTGCACTCTAGCGGAAGTTACTTACAGAGAAACATAGAGACAAACAGAAAAAGTCACTGTTCATTATATAGAGATATTATGCATTCTATTTATAATCCTAAAATTGTCTTATTTCATTTTCTATATAGAAATATGTAAGTGAAAGTGTTTATGCATATTACCTCATCAGACTTGCCAAGTCTCCCGCATTTTGCATAGACTCCCATAATATTTTTTTGTCTCATGCTCTCCCCCATGATTTTTGTTGAAATCTGTTTTCACCCGCATTTTTGTTAGAGAAAATTCAGGATAGCTTGCCATGCCCCCACTCCCTATTTCAACGTTGTGAACTACTTGAAATGTTCCCAATTATATACATATATATATATATATATATATATATATATATATATATATATAATCCCAGAAAGACACAGAGAAAGATCACAAGAGCACCAAGAGCACACTGTGGTTTGTCAGATACATGCTTATAACCATATGTAAAAATATGCAGGTACAAATACACAAATATCTACACTTAAATATACTAAAAATATAGTTGCAAAATTAGAGATATACACAAATTGTGACAAAATCCTTTATAGGAATTGTCTTAAGCAGACAAAGAGGAGGAAGAGGATTGGTTGAGTAATTCATGAAAATAAATTTTCACTTAAATAACAACTTCCCACCTCAAGATTTTCCTAAAATTGGGACATTACTTCTAGGGTTAAACTTGTAAAAACCAGAATTTTTACCAAATGAAATATGACACCCAACCCATGTGTAGTAATAGCAGCAGAGGAAATTAGCAGAAAAAAGATGGTGGCAAAATGAATGCACTTCCAAACAAATTTCCAAATTCAAGTGGACTGAGGTGAAGCTAAAAATGGAGGAGGCCTTTCCTGCCTCCAGTGAAGAAGAAGAAATCTGTAGCTGAAGGCATCTCACGCTGGCAACTCTGAAAATAAAACAACTCAAAGAGATAATATGTTCAGTTCAAAAACCAGCATATTGCTACTGTTACTCCTCTTTTTACTACTACTGCCATTCTATTATTACCTTTTCTCTTTTCTATCATGTAATTTCTTAGATATTTCATACGTGTGGTTGGCATCAGACACTCACCCTGAGAAGATAAAGGTGAAATGTCACAGAATATCATGTAATCATAAAGATCAGACCCACAAAGCATAAATCTCTGTAAAAATGTCTAACTTTCATTTTAGCAGAATAAATGAATGGTCAAATTATCATCGACATTAACAAAATAGCTGTAAACTTTATTATTATTATTGGATGAAGTAATTGGATAAAATAATGTGTTACAATTACTTCATCCAATTAAAATAAGGTGTAGACTTGTTTTCACAGTTTGATACTGGCTTTTCCCTTGTTATGGGTTTTGTAAGAAACCATCAACCAAAACTGTCAACACAGGTTTCTTCATTTTTCAAGTTGGTCTGGCTAGATGGCTATATATGTATCCTGCATACAGACTGCACTAATGGAGCTAGAGGTCTGAAAATTTAAACATTTATTCCTTATTATGTCTAGAAAAAACGTTTTTTGTTCTTTTTTAAGCCCTCTGACTAAGACATGTGCATCACTTTCAACAAACATTCCTAAAATGTTCTTCAGCTGTTGGTTTGGCTCAAGGGTTTCAACAGTAGACTAGTGGATGAGAGAATTCTTGTTCCATTGTTATTCACAATACATCCAAGAGAAAAGAAACTACTCTCAAACTAAAGCAAGAAAACTTTTAAACTACATATCTAACATTTGAAAAATCTCTGATATTTACATGATATAAAGATTATTCCAGAATTCTGTTGACTACCATTTACAAAGTCATATTTTCCAACAATGTCTAAAACGTTTAGTTGAGTTCCATGTTTCTCAAAGTGTGGGTGGAAGCAGTGGAATTAATGGAAAGGAGTGGCATTAGTTAGTCATTAAGGCAAAAAAAGATAGATATTATATACAGGTAAAGCTTCTATTTTGCATAGATGCGTTCCAAGAAAAATGAACAATCTGGGAGCTTTCTCCAATCTGGGAACAATAACAGGTGAAGCTCCTACTTTGCCTGCTCCTACTTTGGACGATCATATTCCAAAATCGGAGTAGACAAAGTAGGAGAGGATGAAGTAGGAGCTTCACCTGTATATTTTCAGAATAGTTGTTCCGTCTACAATATTTTATTCTAATCATTAACCCTTTATAAGGCACATTGTTTAACCCTTTAAGCTAAAACTATTTTAGATATCCCAACAACCTTACTGATACTATTGTTCGGACTGAGATCCTCATCT
>VCCN01002867.1:6291047-6303039 GCA_006491835.1 Architeuthis dux
CCACATTGGTGCGGATTATGTTGTCTGTGTAGCTACAATATTGGCATGTGGCTGACAGGTCCTCATATATAGTCACTTAAAGGGTTAAACAATGTTTCTGGATTATCAGTACTAGCTAAGCAGCCACTTGCAATTCTAACATCAAGTAAACTTCAGATATTTACCTGTGCCAGGTAAGTATGTAAAATTTACAGCCTAATTTAGTGAACATCTTTGTGTTCTTGTAAACTCCTTAGGAACCCTGAATTACACATCCATAAGGATTTATATCTAATCAATCATAATTTATAACTTGCTTTTCTCTTACATATTACTTGCAAATGTGCACACAACTGACTGATCTTAACCAACTCTCACTTACATTGATTAATATGCAAAATAATCCTGACAAGAAAATTGATCACCTGAATGAGTAAAAGCGTGACTGTCAGGTAATGAGATAGGCAGCAATGGTGGTGAATATCTCTGATGGATTATAACATGTGTGTACAAAGCTCAATGGCTGAGTCTAGGTCTAAAGGATAAAAAAATCTTAAATTCCATCCCAAATCCTTGGTTTGGTTCAGTGGAAAAAGCAAAAGTGGCATCACAAGGACAAATTAAGTTAAAAGAATTAACAGATAGAAGATATCCTCAAACATGGACAGGGGAACGAAATTGAATAAAGGATTTGGTTTGAAATTCCCAGAAGTTTAACAAATATGACACACATCTGAAGAAGGCCGGAGAGTACAACAGCAGAAATGGATTTAATAAAAAAAAATAAAATAAAATAAAAATCTATTTTTACTAAAACTCAAACAGTCATTGCCGTGCCAGCTTAGTACGAAAATAAAAACAAAGGTTAGCTTCTTTAGTGGTGATTGTTCAAATCAGTCCTTATGATGTGATCCATTTTTGATGGTTAAGTCGTCCTATTTTGCCGTTTTTTTCCTTCAGAATGATGACCACTTAAATGTGCTACTAACGTAGAAGAATTGAATAGGGTCCTTATCACACTGTCCTTAGCAATCAAAGCATATGAGTAATGCAACAAATAATCTTAAAGAGAATGACTTGTAGGTAATCATCATTTGATTAAATGTGTTTAACTGTGTTTGTAATGAAATGACCACTATCAGTAAAAATCAATTGGGCTTTATTCAACTAAGCTGTACATAGATATAAGCATGAAAATAGAACAGTACACTCAATATGTGAGTTAAAACTCACAGGAGTAGAAATACGTAAGCATTTATATAGTACTTATGTTCATGATATCCGGTAAGGGGAGATCACTCGTTTTTATTGCAATACTCATGTTGTTTTTACATTTTACGAACATTAAGTTTAGTTGAGTTCCATTTTTCATTTTTCACTGTCCGTTCCTTTGTCATGACTGTACTTAAATGGCGTTATTCTTTTCACTTTTACAAACCTTTATTATGGAGAAATCTCACACCTTAAGCCAGCGCCCACCTCCCTCATAGAAGCTCTGATACCCAAATCCTAGTATGGACTTCTTTCCTCCACAAAACTTCCAGATGCAGGCAAACATCCTCCATAACCACGCCTGCGACACACTGTAAATAAATACCAATGAAACTGACTTAAATTTTGTGTTTTATATAATACACCTGTTACAAAACAACTGCTACTTGTTACAATGTCTGCAACATTAAAGAACAATTAATATTAAAGCATTACAACAAATGCATTCCATTTTAAATTTGAGAAAAAACCTCATAAAAACAGGTAGACATTTTATGGTAACATTTTTTTCTTTAATCAATTTTGTTTTCCAGTACATAAAATTCATGTACAGTTTGTGTTTATCAGTAGCATTGAAAACTCTAAAATAGGTACAGGTATATCTTGATTAGTGCGTTTAATTTGTTACAAAAAACTTTCTGTACTGTTCAAAACTGCACTGTTCAAGGTTTCATTATAATTTAATGTGTTTTTGTTTTCAGCTTATTCTAAGTTACATTAATTTTTACAGCTATACCTTAACTGTGCTACATCAAAACCTGCACTAATTGAAACCACACTATTCAAGGTATTCCTGTACATTGTTTTGCACCCGATATGAACTGAACTCAGTACACTAGTAAATTGGTCTGCAAGATAAGCTTTCTAATCCTGATGCCACAGTAGATGCCCACTTTGTTACATATATGAAATATAGTCATGCAAACTAATTAAAGTAACTGAATAGTTAATTTAATAATGCAATTTTAAGTGGGCATTCATAGAGCTATTTTAGAAGCATATTTGTATGGAATATAAGGTTTCTGGCATTAGCATATTTGCTGGCCAGTAAGATGCACATAAAAAGGAAGTATCCAAATATTACACTGCATCCAACGTACTAGTATTGTGGATGACAAAATGAGCACCAGCAATTACAGATTAAGAGTTGGGATGAGTTGCAAAGAATGTTTTTGTAAAATATGCATCTTATAGGACATCAACTTCTTGATGACTTTTCCATGCCTCCATTCAACTACAATTGAAGAATTCTCTGTCAGTGTGTATGCACCTCGATTACTCAACAACTAGACATCATATAAAGTTGGGATTCGCCAGATATATTAGTCAGTGCAGTGTCGAGTTTGAAGTTTTTGGATCAGCAGTTCTCAAGAAATCTAATAAAAATAAATAACATTTAAAGATTATAGATCTTTCTTCATTGTTTCTATAAATTAACTTTAGAATTATATAAATTTAAATATGAAATATCTAAATTGGCAACACTCAAAAGTAACCGAAATACTTCGAAGCCGTACTTTCCGTACGACGGACGGAAAGTAAGGACCCAGTTTAGCTTTATAGTTGGAAATAGAAAGAAACACTTAAAAAATTAATTTTTATCAAAACTGTCAAATTTTCTGAGGAAACAAAGGTCTTATATGGATTGGATTTTTTTTTTAATAGTGCCATCCTGTGCCAGTGCCAAAGATTTAAAATATTTAATGTCGTATACATGAAGCTTTATCTTGCATTCGCAATATGAAATATGGCAAAAAAATAAAGTTTAAAGGTTGTAGCTTTACACTTACAAAAGATGCAAGACAGTTTAAAATGAGAAGGCACTACAATGAGATACGCTAAACAAATCTTTTTTCATCATACTCTATTTTTTTGACGAACAAAACCATAACTTGTGCTTGTGCGACACCTTAATTTCTCCAGGTAAATTCTCGTCACTACCCAGGTAACTCTCACCTGAGTGTCGTACTCCAGCTTTTACTAAGTCATAAACGGGTACTTAGATTATGCTCCTCTGTCAAAACGTTATCGTTCAATTACAAACCTCTCATTCAACAACAACAATTTGAAAACTTGTCAGGCCGGCAAACTTGACTGTCCCCCCCCCAAAAAAAAAATCGAATGGCTGTTCTCTTAATTTTAATCATCCCTCCGCTTTAAGCAACAATGCAACGAAAATTGTTATTGATGTTTCATTTGCTACAAATGAAACATCAATAACAATTTTCGTGAAAAAAATAAAATAAAAATACTTTCTTTCATTGTACACCCTTGTGTATTTTAAAAATGAACATTTTATGACTATAAATTAAAAAAAAAAAAAAAAAAGTAAGAAAACCAACAGAGAGAGAGGGGAGGCACATACAAACACTAAATACCTGGGGAGTAAACCCATTAGACGGAAGTGCCATTGACCGCTACACACAGGTGTGACAAGAGCTTTTTACCTGGGATTTTATGAACGGCCCAGGAGACTTACAATGTTGTAGGGATTTTTGCCTGCCGACTTCTATTGCCGGCCTCCCTTGTTTAGAAAGGGTCTTGGTAAGTTTAGAATCCCTATTATCTTTATTTCTTTCAGAAATTCTTGCGGAAACTAAACTAAGTCATGTCGCCTACACCAGGAAATGTTTTTTTTTTTTGATGGAGTTGTTTACCGACGACAGTGCAATTGTAATCAAATGAAGTTTTAGAGGCCAGTTTGTAAAGTGGTCATATTTTTTTTTTACTTCTTATTGCGATTATTTTTGAAAACTTTTTCGATTGTAGAAGAGTTTTCCAAATAGAATTTAAAAAAAAAAAAGAGTGAAAGTTGCAATACAAGACCATCCCCACTCCAAAAAATCCTTAATAATTTAAAGTTATAAAAAAGTGCATCTATTTTACATGTTGATAAATTAACTTAATATCTCGGAGGTGAAGGTTTGTGGAATTTGAAATTATCTTTACTTTCTGCCTTTAAAAAATCCGTCAATGTGCTTTCCCTAGGTTGTCAAAGTTTTGAAATCAGACTTCCAAAAAGAAATTAAAAAGTATATGCCTAGTATCTGAAAATAAAAGAGAAAAAGCTCCTGCTGACTCAAAATAAAGAGTATGTTTGTAGTGAGATAAAGATTCAAAACTATCAAGGCCCCTAAAAGGAATTTTAGGGGGTACGAAGTTTCTTTTGGGCCCCTCTTCCCGTCTCCATTTGTCATCCTGTTTTTGGCTCCTTTGCAGGGTATACAATCAACGTGCAGTGATCCTCATGAAATGTGCAGCGATCATCTTCATTTTGTGCAGTAATGAAATGACACTGAAGCGGTTTTGCTAAGTGTGGATTTCATCTAACTGTATAATTATGTTAATAGCAAAATTTTGTACAGTGATCAATTTTTCTTACCCCCCCCCCGTTCCTTTTGCTCCCCGGCCCCTTTTGAACCCCGTGCACGATGTACCTTACCCTCTTCACTCGCATTTCATAAGGCCCTGATTGCCATCAGTGTTGCCAATTTAGCGCTAGATTCAATGCAAAAAGCGCTAAATCAGCGCGTTTGCGCTTAAAACATTTTGGCCGTTTTGGGACATTTTCTGGCTATTTCTAACCATTTTTAGCGTCTCTTTGGTGGTTTTTGTTCATTTCTGGCTATTTTAAAAAATTAGCGCTTTAAAGGCAATATATTTTGAGTTGGCAACACTGCTTACCCACTTCACTCGCATTTCATAGGCCCTGATTGCCATCCCATGATTAAAGTTTATTTATCAAAACGGAAATTTGAAGGTTTTATTTTAAAAGTGGAGCTTTGAGTCTTTATTTTTTTCAGTAACTCAACGAAAAGAGTCTTCTGCGCTGTCAAAAGTTTCAAATAAAATCAATGTGTGAAAATAAAGCGGAAATAGGTGATTAAGGATATTGTTAAAATTCTTGGATGACAATATGACGTTGTTACATTGACAATAAATTGTATGCCATTTATTTCTGAGATGTAGGGGAAAATGACTTTGGAAAAATGTACATTAATACTTCACTTTTGTGTATTCTATACATTTTAATACTTTTAAATAGTTTTCTAATAAATATTGTTTGTCCTAGAACTGTTTAAAACGTCCCCATGCACTTCATTATTGAATTTGCTCAGTGACCCAAACACTTGACAAATATTTCTAGGTAGTTAGCTTAAAGATGGAGAGAGTTGACAGTGAAGTTAACTGCATTCTGAAAAGACTCTTTCAATTTCTTCACTTTTATACAAGATAATAATTGTTCATTATAATATTATTTTTCATTTTTTGTATAAGTTCATTTTACCTTCATCTTAATTGTATTAGTTTGTTTTTTTTTTCAAGTTTTTTTTATAGCAACTTTTTGCTCAGACACCGATCACCCTCCGGCAGTGAACAAATAACGTTGATCGGAAAGATGAAGGTAAAAAGTAGTCATACAAATCTTAAAATAATGATTTATAATACTTCATCTAATAAAAATAAAAAACGGAAAAAAGATAATTGTTAAGTTGTATTCATCGTATACGAAACAAACCTCTAAGGATGACCATAAGTGACATAAACAGAGTATTGCTTTTTATTGTTTATAAACACGGAAATCAATTACAGGTATGATAAAGTATTTAAAAGGTGGTAAAATGCTATGGCATCGCACGCGGTTGGTAAAGCTTGCTTTTCTGCACAGACCTCAATGAGGAACGACGACTTGATTTCAAAACAAGGCAAAAATAGAAGTAGATAAGACACCCCAACCACTGTAAACAAATGTATTTTCATTATATTTTAGATAAAAAGTTAGTTATATTTTTTTCTCCAAATCCAGTTAATCATTAAATTGACTAATTTTCGTCAAATCCTTTATTTCAATAACGGCTCAGTTTAAATTTTCTGTCGGTAGACATCAATCATGGTGTAATTGAAGTTAATTTTGGATGATAAAAAAACGCAAAAGTAATTTTTTACTTTTTATGACTAACTTTTATATGCTATTATTTATTTTTTTATTTTTTTCAATTAAAACCAAAATTAAAACTTCAAAGATAAATTATTGCAATATGTTTTAAAATGTCCATGATCACTGCTACAATTTATTTTTGGTACCTACATATTTGATATGAGCAACATATGAATTATGTTTTATGTGGACATGAAAGATCGTCTAGTACTCTATGAACAAAAACATAGCATGACATGTTTTACCACAAACGGAGTTTTTGTTTTTATTACTTTTTTAAAAGAAATTTAAACAAAATTTTATTCTTTAAATTCAGTATTTTTACTACGTCATCAGAACGTAAAATTCTATTTTCTACATCAGTTGCGTCCCTTAGCGTGACAAACTCACATTGTTAATTATTTACCGCTGTCAATGAAGTTGAAAAGAGGTATGTTGTTGGTCTGTTATGCGCTCATGACTGTCCACATGATATCTCCAAAAGTTCCGAATGAATTTCATTCAGATTTTCTGGATGGGTAGAAAATAGGCAAAGGAAGAACTGATTAAATTTTGGAGCGGATCCCTGCAAAATCCCCCCCCCCCCTAATATCGCCATATTTATTTTTCTATCTGGAAGATATCTCCAAAAGTTCTCAATGAATTTCATTCAGATTCACGTTGTAGTTATATCCCCCCCATAATGTCGCCAAATTTTATTTATGTGCACGCAACATAATATCGCCAAAAGTTAATGTCTGTTCACACAATATATCTTAAAGTTCTGTATGAATTTCTATGACATTTTGTGGAAGAGTGGGCTATGTACTGCGGAAGAAGTTTGGGGTGGATCCATGCACAATTACTTCCTCTGACAAAGTCATTGGCTGAGGTATGCGCTCTCTAGTTATGTGTGGATGTGGATAGATTGTCTACTTAAATCAGCTTGTAAATTTTTCATAATCATTTAAATTGTTACTTAGTGAGTTATACCTGACAACAGATGCACTACACTTTGGATTGAGGTTGTCAGAGATTGATTAATTATTCATGTAACAGTAATCCATATGACTATCTACTACATGCCAGGAAGTAACAAAACTATTAATAACCACTGAAGCATATTTTTCACCTTTTTTATCAACCAAACAAATTCAAAAGATTAGATTACTGTTTAAATGTGCACCTATGACTGCTATAATTTGTTTTCCCTCTGATAAGTATCTAATATTGTAATTTGTACCTTCAATGCACAGAACATTTCCTCCTCTTCCCCAAACAAATTGTCTATATTATTACTAGTTAGTCAGTTATCACTAGTTAGTGTACAACTCATAGACCCATTAGTTCAATAATACCTACCCATATATTTATGATGTGTCTAATACTTTCAGCAGTATTCCTACTGGAGAATTTTCTCTGCAGAAAATATTCAAGTATACAGGTCTCACTACACAAAACACATTGCCTCTTGCGTCTACTCCCTCAAAGTTCCATTACTATCCACAGATCTATTAATAATTTCATTGGGATGGGAAAATTCAGTAGCAATAGATAAAGCCCAGGGTCAAACTTTAAACAAGGTTGGATTATCACTGTATGTGGTTTGTTTGGATTAATTTCCTTTGTTGTTTGTTTTTCACAACATTTCAGTCGTGTACCCTTCGGCCTTCCTCAGTTGTTCCCAAGGAGCATGCATGCACATCCCCTCATGTCTCTTGTGTTCTTGGGAATATCTCCTGCGCTGACCCTGCAAGCTCCCATTGAGCTTTGCACGCACTCTCATCGCTCGGGCCATGTACAAAGAATCCCAAGTTCATCACTTGCAGTGAAATTCAACATAAGAATGGCATTAAGTACTTGTGATAAGAAATAGAAGTGAAACCCTTCTGACTATGGATGTGGCAGTTTTTTGCCGTTACTGCCTGGGCAAGTAAAGTAGTTATAGGAAAATGGTTTGCCAAAGTTCTCACTCACCTACTATTTCAATCATCATTGCATGCCAGAGATGAGACATTGTCAAGATAGCAGGTAATGGGATACCGTGCAGGGACAAGTGAATTCATGCCTTTCCCAAGGGAGTTAAAATGAAGAGAACATAAACAGCCTAACCCAGAATTTGAACTTGGTTCACTGATTCGGTTTTTTTGTCTTAATAACAGTTATGCCACCTCACACCTTGGTTTATCTATCCTCCAAGTAGAAGTTAAAAAATGCTGGTTACTTTGATAATCAAGAATATATTATTTAATAATCCAATAAATAATTAGTAATAGTTAATACAATCTTCAGTATTGTAATCATCTAATAGTTATCAAAACATTTTTTTTTTTGTTTTTTTTTGTTTTTTTTTGCATCATACATGTGCACATACAAAAGCGATCACATGATGTGTAAATGTTTTTCTTGAGAAAGTAAGTTAAAAAAAGAATTATAAGTTTTTTTTTTAACATCTTTCCATATCTTCTAGTCAACACAATGATCTTTTTATGCGTATTATCATATCCATTACTTTTAAATCTTTTAGCATGTATGCTATATCTAGCCAAAGATGTCTACCTTCAATTGGATTTCCTTTATCTTGGCAATAGAAGTAGAGAGTGAAAAATAGACTAATTTATAGTTGTTTTCTGTTTGGCAACATTATACCAACTAATTCTTTGTGCCATGTGCATTTGTGATATCAGTTGGTAATTAGAAGTATGATTGTGCAACCTTAGTGTACATTTATCTTTAGTGGGGCAGCTTAGCCGAATATTTCAAACCAATTGTACATTTTGTGATAAAAGCATATAATTTTGTACACTTAAAGCCAAAGGCATTCCAAGAAAATATGGATGTTGAGCCATCATGAATTTTCAATATGGCTGAAATGAAAATTATAATTGCAATAAAGTTGTATAGACTAATCTGATATGGATGATCTGTGTCAAATCATACTTTTTTTTTTTATGATGCAGAATTCGAATTTGGAACTTTAGAATTGCTCAGAATCTTCCTTCTATCACACAATTCAAGACTCAAAATAAGTGATAACAATAACTGCCCAAAGCTAAGGTCTATCAAGGGAAAGTTTATTCAAAATAGAAACAGTAACAGAGGGCTTTGCCGTCTGAGGCAGCTTTTTTGCACTTGCACAGCCTAACATAACCCTTCTTACATTTGCAGGAGACCAGTTCATAGCTGGACTGGCTTGCATCTGGTAGACATGTCCAGAAGGAGTCATAGTACCCCTCAGATGTCTTTGACCAGCCCCATCTACACTGTGAAGGTAGGTCTGGTGGGGACACTAGCATCTGATCCCACACACGGACTCCTTGGTACACTGCTTTTTATCATTATTATCCTTCCCTTGCCGAACCAGCACATGTACAGAAATAGACAAGGCAAGGAGGACACTTTCTGTAAGAAGCACAATGTGCAGTCAATCCCTCCAACAAAGGCTGCCTTAGAGGAGCATGTTAAGAGAGCAGTGTAACAAGTTCATGTGTGGGGTCAGATGCTAGTGTCCACCAGACCTACCTACATCGTGTAGATGGGACTGGTCAAAGACATCTGAGGAGTACTATGAATCCTTGTTTGTGTTAAGCAGTGCAAGTACAAAAAAAGCTGCCTTTGACTGCACAGCCCTCTGTTACTGTCAAGGGGAGTGCTGTATAAACTAGATTTGAGCAGTTATTGTTATCACTTATTTTGAGTCTTGAATTGATAGATAGAAGGAAGATTCTGGGCAATTCTAAAGTTTCGAATTATGCATCATAAAAAATGTATGATTTGACACAAAGATCACCCATATCAGACTAGTCTACGCAACTTTATTGCAATTACAATTTTCATACCAGCCATTGCCGCAATCTTGAATTCTTGATGATTTGCATGTATTATCCAAATGGAAATTCCCAACAGCCACGTATGGTAAAATATTCAACTAATAATGTCGCCAATATCATATTATATCCATTGCTGATAAGAAAATTCATCTGAAAACAGTTGTTGCGGGCAGCCATTTAAAAAATGTCTGCCATGGGCAGTGCTTGTCACTTTGTCCACACCTTAAGCATTGGTGCAGCTCAACCAAATTTGGTACAAACTTGGCAGGCATACTCAGTGGACCTAGGAGAATGTTTTAAGTAAAATGTTTTGAGAAAAACCTTGTTTTAGAAGGTTCTATTTACAATGTAACTATAATGCTAAGCTGAACCCTTATTTTCCATTCAATATATACATATGCATACTAGCTTTTTAGCTAGGACTTATATATGCATCTAGTTGACTGTGAAATAGGTCTAGCTGCATTTGTTTGGAACTTGCTTTGCTCTCAATGCACTGAGGCTGTAGATTCATTAAACTTTAATTGAGGAAACTCTAAAAACCTTACTTGAAGAAAGTGTAGTTGATTTTGTTAATTATTTACATCATAGATATATTAATATCTATGATGTAAGATCTCACAAGACTTACTTTCAGACTCAGTTGCTTCCTGTGTTGTGTGACGTGAGACAATGATATCTCCATTTCTCCTAAGATCCATGGAAACCCAATCATTGTAGCATTGTGGGTTTTTATGGGGCTGAAGTGCTAGCCTGACACCCAAGATGGACTGCCTTATAGGGCTAAAATGCTTCAACTGCACTGCTATTTACTCATAGCTGGGGAGAGAAGTGGATTCATACCTTTCCCAAGGGAATTAGGGGTGAAAACAAACTGTCCCAGCCAGAGTTTGGACTCTGTTCGCCGATTCCATTTTCCGTGCCGTTAAATGTTAGATCAACACCACCACCCAAAAGACCTTTTTTTTTTTTTTTTTTTTTTTTTTTTTTTTTTTTTTTTTTTTTTTTTTTTTTTTTTGTTGATTTTGTTATTTCAGTTTTTATTTACATCATAAATATATTGATATTTGTGATGTAAGAATTCAAGACTTATTTATCTCATTTATTTTTTGAATGGTGATTGCATTGTTTGATCTTGAGCCATATCTAACTTAAAATCTGGACAAAGTACCTATTGGTAAATTGTATCTCAAAATGAATCACACCCTCATACAAGCATAATCCCCTGTTATAATGCAGGTGTTGGGGTCCAAGAAAGCCAACCAGGTTGTAACTGATCCGTGATAAATTTAGCTATATTGGAGCTAGATTAATATTTCGTTGTTGGCCATCCACCTGCATTATAATGCAAATTGCGCTATATCAAACCCATTATAATGGGTGAGGACTGTATTATGTTTATTTCTGTTCTCAAAATGTTACAAATCTTACAATGTTGAATGTCACTTAACTTATCCATTACAAATAGAAACTTCTGTTTCAATCTATTCAGAGAAACCAAATGTTTCCCTTCTGCTTAAGTAATCATTCTGTTGTTGTTCTCTTTGATTAAAACAACGCAATTTTACTGCACACCGACATTGTTTTCAAAAACAAAGCCAATTATCCATATTAGTGGAAGTACTGGCCTGTGTGCCATCCTCCAAAACTTAGAAATTGCCTTCTCAGATATCGGCAAGCAAAAGGCTTGGCACTTGCTTGGGTGCTTCCTATATTCTCACCTTCCTCTCAAATGATAGCATGTGCCCATCTTCTGCCCACCATATTTTCTATAGTCTATGGCTTTTCAAGAGAAAATCTCTAAAGTTCTGTTTTATCTATAAGTAAAGGCTTTCTTTACTCATTAATGATTATAAAGAATTGTGTATGTTTACTGATATTTCACATTGTTTTCTTTGTATGAATTGGTCTTCAATAATCTACTCCTAATAATGACTAGTGTGATTTTCTTGGTATGTTGTCCGTAACACTTGACTCTTCTAATGGGGGGGGG
>VCCN01002867.1:6344803-6366838 GCA_006491835.1 Architeuthis dux
AATTTTCAGCCCTCTAGCTCCATTAGTGCAACCTGTATGCATGATATATACATAGCTAGCCAGACCAACTTAAAAACTTAAGAAACCTATGTTGATGTTGAGAGTTTTGGTTGATGGTTTCTAATAAGAAAACTGAAATGATGTAATCAGAGTAGGCAATATTATTGGAGATATTCTTTGGTAACTGATTTGGTATCAAGAAATGTTGCCATGCTGCCAAACTTTTCATTATATCAAATTTGTGCAATTTTCTAAAACCAAGGATTATCTGGTTCACAATAAAATTCAATTGAAACTTCAGTGCTTTTATTCTAGCCTATATGTAAATGGTAACATGAATATATCATCCTTTTTGCAGATTAAAAAAACAAAACAATTACTGTCATGTTATGGAATGTAAAAAATTACTCTATGTATTTGTCAATAAGTATAGGAAATTTGTTGACTCCAAGAAATTTACGCTTAACAATAAATTATCTTGTGATATACCCTAAAAAAGAACATATACAGTGCCCCCCCCCCCATCTGTGATTTCGCTTTCTGCGTTTCAGTTATTAATGGTTAACCCCAGAAATAAATAATTCATGTTTTACTTAATAATGGTCCCAAAGCGCAAGAGTAGTGGTGCTGGCATTTGGATTTGCCAAACATAAGCCGTAGAGTGCTTCTATTAAGTGAAACGGTGGAAGTCCTCGACAATAAAGGAAAGAAAAAAATTGTATACTAAGATTGCTAAGATCTACGGTAAGAATGACACTTCTATCTATCACATAACTTTTATTATAGGATATTAGAAACTGTCACCCAAAACTGTCCACATCAACATAGGTTCCTTCAATTTTTTAAAAATGGAGCTAGGAAGCTGAAAATTTAAGCATCTACTCCTTATTATGTCTAGGAAAAACAGTTTTTTTAGTGGAGAGTTCATTTTACAATGTCAGTTTATGCTAAATTGGTCCCTTAGTTTGTGTTCATGCTCGTTTTTGGAAAATTCAGACTTTTTAATGATCACTGCCCAACAAAAGGCGAGAGAAGTAACTTATTCATTGATCAGCCAATTTTAAATTGATTACCCCCAACATGGCATTCTGCCAAAAGATGGTGCTCACATGATGGTTTCTATTATAATTGTTCTATTTTATTATTAGTTATTGATGTTAACCTCTTTTTGTGCCTAATTTATGAATTAAACTTTATTTTAAACTTTAATAAATTTTTGGGTGGATTCATTCAAATTTCTTCCGTTGGCAGAGGTATGCGCTCTCTGAGTGCTTTCTAGTTTTATATGCGGGTAGGTTTGTTTACAGAGTGATTACTATCATTAAGCTACAAGATAGGCAGGGTTATCATGCCAAAATATAAACTAGAGACATGTAGGAAGACAAAAATGTAAAAAATGTTTGGTCACCTTGGGTGGTACCAAAATCTGGTCTGGCCCCTGGACTATAATGATTAAATAGGAGAATGATGACCAAAATATTCAAGGCTGCTGAAAATGTCATCCCTAATGCTTAATGTGATTGGAAGAGTTTATCTCGGGAAGTTAAGTGGCTCTATCTCTCTGCAAATGGATGTAAATCTTAAACGTTTCTGCTATGTGTCATCTCCATAGCACTCTGATTTAAACATGCTGAGTTACAGTACAAAAATTAAATGTTTTTTGTTTTGGTTCATTTCCAGGCTGTTCAGTGGATCTTGGAGCTTTGTGATGTCATGGTAAAAAGTCACACTGAGATGGGTCAGACAAAAGAAGATATTGAGAAGCTACAGGAGGAACATAAAAACTTTGAATCCACTGCTTTAGTAGGTTTACTTTGATTTTTAGATCTGTTTTTCATTATAATCTACAAAGGTACACCAATAAGTCTGCAGCCTAATAATGAAAAAGCATTTTTTTAGCATAATCTCTTCCTTGTCAGTGCATTTAATTCAGTGATCACATAGATCGGGAATCCCCCACCCCGGGTGGGCATTTGGATAGTCCAGTGTGGAAGAAGGCTATTGGGGAAAATAAAAGTCCAGTCTAGAGATAGGGTTTTCTGCACTTCTAGCTATCAAGTCGAAGGCTCGAAATAAGCTCCAAGTTGAGAATGGTTTCAGATGTGCTCTCTCACTAATAGACCCATAAATTGAAGAACTAGAAGCAAAAAACAAGAACAAAGATCACATTGATGTGTATATCAGTTACAATAGCAGAATTCTTATTATTTTTGTAATGAATTGGAATTTAAAATGATGTGTTCTAATTATTTTTGCTTGCTTTCTTTGAGTAACAAATACATAGCAGCAGCTGTACAATTATAAAATTTAACTAATTCTTAGTATGAAGCTGTCTAATTATGCACAAGATATTTGAAATTATTCTTTGTTGCAACTTAATAAATGGAAGGGGGGAATACTAGTAATCTTATTGACAAAAGTGGGGAATGACTCAAAGGTTGGGAACCACTGACATAAATGCATGATTTAAATTTGATAGTTTAGGGATATTTTTAAAACCTTGGAAATACCTTTAACACTTGAGTTTCAAATCAAGCTTATTTGCAATATGAGACAATAATATGTATGTTGTTATTTCACTTTTATTATTTTTTCCCCTAAATAACTTTCTATTCAATTCAAGAAGCTATCTTTTTCTGATCAACATTTTCAAATACACATTCTGATGGTATCTATTTTGCAGGGGACTTTTTTCTTTATTTTTTACCAAACATTAGGCACAAGGCTGTTTGGGGGAGTGGGTAGAGGGCTGGTCATCATTTTGTCTTACTCTTAACTAGTTTCCTTCATAATCCATTCTCCTTTTAATAATCCTTTCATCATAAGAATTTGTTCTTCTTCCAATCTTTTCCATTCACTACAATATCACAATTATTTTGCAGGGGACTTACCAGTATGGAAAACAGCTTTTAGAAGCTGCCTTGTTTCTGAGACGCTCCCTACGATACAGTTTGGACGACAACAATTTTGTGGCTGAACGCCTGGAAAGAGCCTGGAAAAAGTTCTCCCAAGGGACCCTGGAAAGAGCCAATCGACTCACTCTTTTAGCAATGTTTATATCGTCATCTGAGAAGGTAGAAATATTCTTTACACTGATGACATCGAGTTATTCTATTTACTAAACTTAGCTTAGTCTGGCACAATGCCATAACTGAGTGGCTCTCAGTGAGGATCAAACTCACTACACAGTAGTGGTCTGCTAGACTATCAAAATAACCATTACACCATGGCAATGTGATTCTATTTGTTATTATATTTATTAATTTCTTTGGTGAATTAGTAAATTGTCTCACTGGGGAAAGTAACCATTACTTATTTAGCAGGGCAGTTGGAGCTCTTTAGCCCTGTACAGCAATCCATCTACGAGAAGGTTATGTTGTATAGCCATCTTGGTCCGTGGGAAGAAAATCCTAAACTGAAAGGAAGACTCAAAACTTGTTTATAAAAATATGAGGATATATTTTTATTTCATAAGATGCATTGTGTTGTAGCGGAGAATGAAAAGTGGGAGAGATAATGAGAGCCGACAGACTGTTACCCCACAGGGGAACTGACCCTATGCTCCCAGGCCCTGCTGCTCTCTGCTTCTCCGAGGACATCTTGTGTCTCTTATTGGGTTTGAACGCACACACTGATTTTCAGGCCGCCATCTGCAGTCAGGGTCAATATCCTGTTTATGACTTTTCAACATCTAACCTGTCTTCTGGTTCCTGACACCTTGCAGTTTGGGGTCTTCGTCGATATCCTGTTTATAACTTTCAACACCTGTGGGGGTCTAATCTGTGACCTCCGCCCATGGCTGCCTAAATATCCAACAGTTACTCTGACAGACAAAAACCTACAGCAGAGTGGTTCTGACCCTATGCTCCACAAAGGAGTCTAAAGGAATAAACAAATGCACTGGAAAATAGTCACTTAAACACAAAACCAGAGAGGGTAGGAAATGGTAAAAGAAAGACTGAAAACTGCTTTTAAAATATTACCATAGGCTACTTGCACATTTTAATGTTATTTTTGTTTTTGTCAATAAGTATAGGAAATTTGACTCCAAAACATTTACACTTAACAATAAATTATCTTGTGATAATACCCTTAAAAAAAACCCTATACAGCGGTTTCGCTTTCCGTGGTTTCAGTTATCAATGGTTAACCCCAGAAATAAACAATTCATGTTTTACTTCATAATGGTCCCAAAGCACAAGAGTAGTGGTGCTGGCAATTGGATTTGCCAAACCGCACATAACATACATATTGCACAAGAAAATTCGTAAAAATATTAAATAAAAATACTGAGAAGGCATAATCAATTGAGGCTGTTTAGAGCCTTCATAACTCAAATAAAGTAAAAATTCATATCTTATCTATCCACATTTCTGCTGCTTCATTAAAAGATTCTTACAGTTGTTCATAGGTTCTACAATAATTCTATCATTGGTTATTTTAGATGTGTGTATTTTTTTACAAATATCTATACAGATAAGCATAAAAAATGATAATGATCTACATCAAGTAATTGGGATATTGCTGGATGAGAAAGATTCTTACTGGAAAAAAACTATACCATGAAAAACTAAAAGAGCCCGTTGTGGAGCACTTAGTGAGAATCTTATTCACTATCAATAGTTTGCAAGATCAGCAGATTAACCACTCCACTATGAGTGTTCTTAAACCTGCCAAATATTTAAGGGTTTTTTGTTCCTAACATTCAGCAATCAAATTGTTTCTATTCATGGGTATGAATTCTCCTATTAATCATATTTATTGTTGTGCATGTGTTGGAAGAAATGATTTATGATAAAAATCTCTTGACGATAAAAATGTTCTGCTTAGAAAATAAATCATTCTTAATGTTATATTTGCTGTATTCAGTGTCGGCAGCGTAATCTTGATTGGCTGATTGTTATATATATTTGCATCCTTGTTTTCGCTGGTTGCACAAAGTAACAAAGAACTTCTGGTTACTTGAACTGTAACTCCAGTTCACCATGTGTTGTTCATGAACTATCACTCTTCGCAACTTCGACCTCTGCTTCCGAAATGAAGCTCTGCTCAAAATGTGACCGCAAAAACACAACTTAAAGCTCAAGGCTCAACTATCCAACTGTACTTCTCCAGTTATACACTTTGCACTCCACCAATTAATAAGTGGTAGGAGGTGACATCACAGTAGTAGTAAGAGTACCCAACACTTAAACTTCTATAAGACTACTTTTCAAATCTGATATCATGGTAAGAGCATTTTGCTGACAAACAAAGGTTAGCAAGGTATCTGAGAAGAACATTACTACTGTAGTGAGTTTGATCCTAACTCTCTACAACACATTTGTAGCCTTGTGCCTGACTAAGCTAAGCTCAGTAAATACCTATCTATAACATGGACTTTTATAATAAACTGATGATTAAGGAGAAAGGAACCTTCTAGTTGAAATCCCTATTTCTTCTTTTAAGCGAATGCTTAATGAGTTTCACCAACCTTAAACTTTTCAACATTCAATACTATTCTATAATCAGTAAGCTACACTTGTAAGTGCATGATCAAGTGGAATAATAAAAAAATTAATCACTAAGTCATTAGCTCAACCCAGCAAGGTGTCTGCTCGTTTACCTTCTCTTTCTCGCCTTCTCTGTCTGGAGAACTTGAAACAAACTAACAATAATATGATGGAAATTTTTGTCGTTCGCAGTTGAGCCATAGAACTTCAATGACTGAAATTCCTGTCATTTACAATTGATGGGTTTTCAGCTCTTATGAGGATGTATCTGCAATCGGATGTAAGATGGTCAGGCATAAGTCAGCGTATGGCTGTATAGAAAACTGATTGCATTTTACTCAAGACTTTATATTTGAAATGAGTTCCAGATATCTCATTTTTTTTTTTTTTTTTAAAATAAGTTTTTTATCTATTTTTCTGGAATATATGGATATATTTATATTTACAATTTTATATTTAAAATTTATCATTTCTATAAAGATTTACCTATTTTTATTATTTTGCTGATGATATTTTTATATAATTTTCAGATTTTGGATCGAATCAACCAAGTATTCACTGAAGTATCTGATCTTTTTGAGAACAGATTACAGAGAGGAGTAGAGCTGAGGAAAAAATATCAACCAATATGTGATGTTCTTCTTGATGATTCTCTGGAAACAATCCAAATGGGAAAGGCCTTACTTGATCGCCTTGCCCTGCCTGTAATTGTACCTGATGAGTAAGTCCCAGGTTTTTTTTGGGGGGGTGGGGAGTTTTAAATCTTATTTTTAAAGAAAACTAAAATCTTAAACATGTATGCAATTTATTATTATTGGATGAAGTAATTGTAATATATTATTTTAATTAGATTTGACTAGTTTTTACCTTCATCTTAATTTGAAGGTGTCAGTTTGATTCTCACCGAAGCCTTATTCTTTATTATCCAACCGCACTGTTATTCGTTGCTGTAATATAAAAACAACTGAAATTAAGATGAAGGTAAAACCTGGACAAATTTAATTAAAATAATGTATGTATACAATTGCTTAACATCTGGAAAAGCAGTACAGGTAAAGCTCCTATTTTGCACAGATGCATTCCGAGAAAAATGGACAATCTGGGAGCTTTGTCCAATCTGGGAATAATAACAGGTGAAGCTCTTACTTTGTCCGCTCCTACTTTGGAATAGGAGTCGTTCAAAGTAGGAGCTTCATCTGTTTGTACAAGTGGTAATGCATCTCTTAGTGTTGTTAGATATTATGTTATATATTACATTTAGAGTGAAGGCTAAAACACTTAAGATTTGATCCCAGTTACAAGCCTGGTTAAGCTTGTTATATCAAGAATGATATAGTACAGCAGTACTCAAAGTGTGGTCTGTGGACCGCTAGGGGTCTGTAAGACCCATGTAAAGGGTCCGCAAAAGATTCATATTATACATTAATTAGCAGAGAAAAGAAAAATCTAAACGATTTTGCAAATTACAATCTTGCATCTAATTTGGTAACTTTCAAAACAATAAACCCAGATATTAAAAATTGTATATTCACAAAGCTGTGCTTGACAGCTTCCCTATTTTTTAAGACATTTCCAGTGAACTTCATGGTAACATTAATGCAAATGATCTTTCAACGCTTTTTAATGAAGTGCATCACCAACTGGAAGATCTTTTTAATTCACTAAGTAAATAATTTCCAAATGATCAAAATATCATGTTACAAAATAATGCTTGGATTAGCTTATATTAGCTAAGAAAGATTTTGTATAAAAACATTTTTCTTAGCTTATAATATATAATCCTATATATTGTGATTTTTCTTTAATTTATTTTAATTGAAAAGTAGGTTGTCGTAATTTTGCCATTTGTTTTTCTTCTAGAAATAACTTGTCAACTAATTCATTTTAAAACCCATAAGAACCCACTGTGACACTGGTATCAGATACAATTTAATTGATCTGCACATTCTCTTATATAATATATTTTATCCTTGATTTTAACTCGAGTGTACTAAATGACATCTAATGAACATCTTGGTGCAGTCACATGACTGTCAATTTGCCTACCCAGAATCCCACAAAATGTTCCTTCAAGTAGAAATGGGTCTGGTTTCTTTAAGCTGTAACAAGACTTGCTGTTATTTTCCTTTTAGTTAAACTGAACTTTATTTTAATTTTGCAGAAGCAACAAGAATTTCCTGACAGATGACAATGTAGCTTCTACAGCCATCATGACCAGTCTACAAAAACTGGAACAAATGATTTCTGAATTGCTTGATTACTGGAATGAAGTTGTCAATTCTGACAATACCATCTCACAAACAGTAGAAGTTAATCCACAACCAATCACAACTGCTCCAGTTGCACCTTTTCAGACCAAGCCTACATCACCTAGCAGGCTAGGCCACCCCACATATGATTCCATATCACAACAAAAAAATACATTGTTAGGTAGTACTATGAGTCCGAGTACAAGTAATCATTTTATCAGTATGGATGACACTCGTGTAACTGCTAATGTTCAAAGGATTCCTGCAGGCAATCCACTTGACATATCCCCTATAAAATCTTCCCCATATGAACACAATATGGCAGGATATAAGGATGATGATCTCCTGCAAAGATTACATGATGTAAGTATTGTTTAAGATAGCTTTAGTTTAGTTGAGCTGAACCTAGTTATTGGCTATTAATCCTAAAGCTGCATCATAACTATTCACAAGTTTTCATTAGGTAAAATTATATAACCAATGCTAAAGTATTAAAATTGTCCCCATTACTAATTGAGACTATATCAGTTATGATTTGGCTGTCAGTTCAAGACCAAATATCAGCTTTTTTATATGGTATTTGTTCATTTGTTCAGTGTATGTGGATATACATTGAATAAAGTTGTAATCTATGGGATAAGGAAAACAAAGCCAAACGTATTATCTGGATCTCAAACATTTTCAAGGTGATGCTGTGAAAGCATATTATTTGACCACCTGGCATTGGGGCTGTGAAGAATTATAAAGTTTCCTGAATAAATCTACCTGTATTTGGTCCGATTTTAAAACAAATCTTTCCTGATAAGTTTTATTAGATGAGATATTGTTGCAACATTGTAATTTATTTTTACTAAAATACTTATCTTTGTTGTTTTTATCTCAGCTAAGTAAGTGTACGTTTGATCATTTTCTCGTGCCATATTTTGGATATGTGTGTGTGTGTGTGTGTTACAAATCTTGGATCCACTGCCATGGCTAAGTTTTGAAATTGTAAAATATTAATGATGTATTGGTTAAGATTACATAATTGGATTGTTTTTAAAATTCCTGCAAATGGTACCTCTTGACAGGTGCTTCATTTAAAACATTGTATTGAACATTTATCAATGAAAGTCTATAACCGCCCAAACAATAAGTCTGAAAGTAAGTGACTCGTCAGAAATTGTCAAGACTCACATCAAAAATCAGTTTCAGGAGAAGCCCTTCTAGTCCCTTTATTGACAGATGTTATTTTCCTGTGTAGCCAACACTGCATGAGTAGAAATGTATGCATGGGGCCAGATTATACTGTAAGGCTGAATAGGCTTAAGTCTAGGGGCACGTAGCTAACAGGAGCCCTGAAAGAATTCTGGGATATTCATATCTTTCTTAATTTTATTTTTGATAGGACCATAGCCCAATTAGCCTATAGGCAAACTACGCTACAGCATAGAGCCCAGAATAAATAGCAATTTAGACATTTATCACTGCTACTACAGGGAAAATGAATTAAACAATAAAACCGTCAAAATAAGAAAATTCCCTGAGTGCTCACTATAATTATTAAGATATTGTTAATAATAATCTTAAAACTTAATGAAAATGTCCCAACAAATATCTCTTTAAAAAATGGAATGAATATATTACACATTAGCACATAACAATCCACTTTATTCACACGATTGACAGATCGCATTACTTAAAATTATACACGAAATGGCGGAGGGGGATGGTTGAAGATGTAGGTCCCCATATTGCTAATAGCCTAAGGGCCCTGGTATAGGTTAATCTGGCCCTGTGTGTTTGCAATGTAAGTTAAAATGATAAGTAAAACACTTTGCTTTGAACAGAATAAAAACAGTATAGATGAGAATGTTCGCCTAAATTACAGAGTTGCAACCATTTCTCCTCCCTGGTAATAATTGCTTTATAGTTATTTTGGCCAATTTGTCTTTAGGGTTAATCCTAACCCCTTATTTTTGTCTATTTTAAAGGTGTCCATTAATCCTGCCTCCCAACATCTGGATCACAGAATTTCTTAAAAGACTTTCCCAACACCCTGCCTTTAAGCTTATCTCAGTTAAGATGCTTTCATGGCACATGTATAAGACTATGAATTCCGCGCATTGTGATATGTTTTCTTTTATTAAAAATTACAAAATATCATCTTGTTTATTTTGTGTATTTTAGAGTAGCCATTTTATCAATTACAGTAAAGTTTTATTTATAGACTGGGAGTTTATGGAGCTGCAAACCTTGTTTTTCTTTTTACCATGGCTTTTTTTACTTTGTAAGCCAATTCAACACTGAACAACACTTCTTTATATCCATTATTAATTTTTGATTATTTCTTTTATCTTAAATTTAGTTGCTTTACATTGTAACCACTCAGACTGTCAGTCTATGCAGTTAGTAAACAGTGCGGTTCAGAATTGACAATGCTACGTCTAATAAAAATAAATGAAGATAATATTGCTGCTACTAATCCTACTAGTCTAAAAACAATAACAAACATGGTGCCAGAGATTGAGGAAAAATGAAGAGTAGGTTTAAAGGTTAGATTTGATATTCTGCCAACCTTGGGGTTCTTGTAGCTCAATCGGTAACAGCAGCTGGTATAGATAACCAGGCTTCCCACTGAGAGCTTATTCTTTATTTCCAATCTGTGCTGTTTACTAACGGCTGTAGTGTAGACTGGTCTGATTGGTTGCGATGAAAAGCAACTAAAATTAAGATGAAAGAAATACAAGTCAAAAATTAATATAATTTACATGTATGCAAATTATATTAAAAATTAATTTCATTTTTTAAAAGTTATTCTATTCTAGCATTTTATGTTAAATTCATGTTTTATCTTTAAAGGTCACAACATTTAAATGCTATTTTCATATCATTGTTTTGTGACATTCAGTTCATTTATGATTTAAAGTCTTTTGTAATTTGTAATCCATCAAATTCTAGTGCGTTTTCTTTTTTTTTTTTTTTTTTTTTTTTTTTTTTTTTTTTTTTTCCCATATTTATTTACCTAAATTACTAGAATGTTGTGTGGCACTTCTCTTTCAGAGGTATGTGGCCTGCTACAAAATTTCAAAAGATTCCTTGTGTAGAATTTTAAAATCAACCAGACCTGGCCGTATAAGTCTCAACTGTAAAATCTGGACAAATTTTCGTGGCAATATTTTCTAAGTCTAAAGAGATTAACATTTTTCGATACTGACCTTTTCATAGGTTTAAGTCAACAGTTCAAATAGACCCACTTTTGAGAATATTTGAAAATTATATATTCTCTAATTATTGTAAATATATTGCTATAATCATTATGGATTTTAAATTAATTATATTTTGTTCAGTGTTGGAATGGCCTATGCAAATACTAACTCTTTGTGTAACTTTACTAAATCGGGTTGGTTTTTGCAAAATGCTAACATATTTTTTTCATTGACATTTGTAACATTAAACACAATTCTGATAATGTTGATATTTTGTTTTAAAACCATCTTGAATTGAACAAACGGAACTGTTTTATTGATGTATTGATGTGATCTTTTGAAGTTATGTTTGAAAAAGTGAAGAAAAAAATTAATTTAAAAATGTAATCATTTAAAACTAAACCTTTTGGCTACATATGGAGAACTTTAATTGAAGCTAACCTCTTTATACTTTATTTCAATCTTGTAATGGTTTTGGATCAGAGGAGAAATTCCAAAGGTTATATACCTTTTTACAAACTTTTATTTGAACATTTGCATGACATAGTGTAGGTCTTTAAAACCATACTAGGAACCATCTGGCAACTAGTAAATCGAGTACATTCATTTAATACTACCTTTGTATTTGGTGTGCCCAGAGGTAAACAGTTTGTTTTTCTACCATAACAACAACAATCCTCACCTAATTTAGGGGAGTAAACTATTCACTGTTTGTCTGTCCTTTCACCTTAAACTAAACTGATATATAAAATTAACATTTTCCAACTGTGATTTGAAATCATGACCAAGTGATTGATAGGCGGCTCTCTTAGTGACTGAGCCAAACTGACAAATCTTGGTTACTGCAATTTTTGTAGATATGCATCTTCAGTCGGAATAGAAGTAGGAGTGGAGTTTGACCCTGCAGAAGCCAGGCCTGTCCAAAATGTTTTTGATTTTGTTCTACTTTCTAGAGTTGCCTCTTTCATACTGAAATAGCTGAAGTTCAGTGATTACAATAGTAGAAATCAAGTTTAATGATGCAAATGATTTACTCTTTCATTCTTAGTTAAGAATGCTGAAGATTTGGCAAAACATAGTAATTTAATGTAGGAAACTAAGGAGCATTCTTTCATCATAATACCTTCACATGCATATATTTCTCACACACACACAAGATCCTAAAATGGCATTCAGCATCTCATTGCTATGAATATCTTCAGGTTTGATAATCAAAGACAAACTTGATAAAAATGCTTGTAGATAATTAATATTTGATTTACAAACAAGATATTTATATTTCAATGTTTACTCCCATCATATTCAGCTTGAATAAACATGACAATATTTAATATATCTACAAGCATATTTTACCTCTGTCAACAAAGTTGAAAAGAGGTATGTGTTTTTGGTCGTGTCTATTTGTTGGTTTGTATTTTTTTCCTGTCCACCAGATATCTCAAAGTTCTCAATGAATTTCATTCAGATTTTTCTGGAAGGGTGGACAATAGGGAAAGGGAGAAGTGATTACATTTTGGGGCGGATCCATGCACAATTACCCCCCCCCCCCACCTACATTGTGGTTATATATCCAGGGCTTTTCGTTACATTGATTTCTATTTCAGCTTCTTCATATATGAAACAGTTGACATCTTTTGTGATGCTTTAGATTTATCTCCTGAACATATTGTATGTATATTCCAGATTGTATAAGACTTTGATCAGCCTTTCTCAACCAGCGTTCTGCGGTTTTATACATGCGTGAAAAAAAACACCTGACTTTGGCTTCATTTGAATTTTTTTTTTATATAACGAGTAGTGGTTTCTGTCTTGACATTGGACACTAGAAGCACCAGAATTTTTACCAACCAAAAAAGACCAGCGACTGTCATCTTTTACAATCATTATAAATTTCTGGGTTTTTTTTTGTTTTTTTTTGTTTGTAGCATTTTACAAATATTTCCTTAAAAAAAACAATCTCCGATAATAGAATAAAATACTTATAATTAGGTTTCCTGAAAATTTAAACATTAACAGCAACATTTGTAAAATTTAGTTATTCTCAAATCTGAGTCACTTTGTTCTAGGGGTGGAATTTCCTAAGAGGAGCACTTTTAACTAGGGGAGGAATTGATTTCAATCAGGAAGAATGTATTATGGATGAAAAAATACCAGATAATTGAAAATGAGGGAGGAATGTGACTTGGGCCTCTGAGAACCGCTGTTATAACAGATTGAGAGGAGGTCTATCTGAAAATACTGGAATCAATTTTTCTATGGATGTATGGTGCCCTGTAAAATATCTCTTGAGCTGTGTGATGGCTTCTGCTCAAACCTGGTAGATTGATGCATCATGTAAATTTTTAACATTTCTAGGTTTCTTTTGAAAGTTTGATTGGGTTCACAAGGATTTGAGTTTCTTGGTTTACTCTAAATGAAAACCTGAATAATAAATGAAGGACTATAACTTAATATCTGGTTTTATTTTATTTTTCAGAACACTTTTCATTGATTTCTTCACCTCAACAAGCTTGTCTCAGATCAATACTACTAACAAAATGCTCTAGTTCATTATTTTTATGTTACTTCTAGAAATTGCAATTTATGAATACAATAAAAAGTAATTCATACATTTAAAATTTTTAAATGAATATTGGCTTATATATTTATGAACTTAAAATCTTGCTAAAAAAACAAATCCTATTCTTCAAAACTTCACAAAAGACAATATTCCTCTTCTGTTTTGCCACTCTTAATTACTTTAACTCCTACATTTTGTGATGTCTTGGAAGGGGAAGAAGTATCAACAATTGTCTGATTTAAATAATGGTTACAGCAAGTATGCTCTAACCTTGTTAAAAGTTTAGCCTTGGACTTTATTTATTGTCATTAAATAGTATAGTTATTTTGTTCATCTGAATAGAATCCTTAATGGATCTCTGGATAGTAAGGTGACTTGTGACGGTAGATTCTGTTTTGTGGGAGTGTAGGAATACTTAATATATAATACTTCGTTTAGGTAACGAGACACAAACAAGTGTATTAGCATATGCATGTTATTTATATATGGGTCATTCCATGTCAAGTGAACCAATTTTGGGAAATTGTCCCACTCGACTATCTCCGATTTTGCTCTAACTTCGGTCACAGGTTATTTTGGGTTTGAAATGAAGTCCTGTAAAGATTTTAGCTCTATCTTTACTCATTCAGTCGCTATGGATCCAAGAACAAGCATTTTCAACTAGCCACCATTCCATAACAGGAACTTCTACTGTGCTGAAAATTTGTTCTCAGGGTTAACTTTTCATGTAGATTTTAAAAATGTTATCAGCCTAGCTCTAGAATATATCATTTTTTTTCAGAAAACGATGTCAAAGTGGGCTCCAAACTTCATCAATATTTCTGGGAAGCCATTTTCAAGTAATCTTATCCTATCTCAGCTCTGTCTAGCAAGGAGGGAAGTGGGGCCAATGCACTACAAAATGTCAAAATCTGGATCTTTCTAGCTTTTCTAGATCCTGAGATATAAGGTCTCGGAAATGGCCCAAATTTAAAAAATGACAAAAATGTACCCTTTTTTTTTTTTTTTTTTTTTTTTTTTTTTTTTTTTCTCTTCTTCTTTCTTAAAAAAAGGCAAAAATGAACATGTGGGACAAGTTGCACTATTTTCTAACAAACCTAGTCCTTAAACTAAAACTGCTGCAGGTAAACTCGTTGATCCAACACATCCCATAAGTGCTCAATGGGATTGAGATCTGGGAAGTTTGGGGGCCAGGGCAACACTTCTTCTTCATGTTCCTGAAAACGTTCCTGTACACCTCATGCAATGTGGCAGGGAATATTGTCCTGTTAAAAGATGCCAGTACCACCATAGAAGACTTTGTTGCAATACAAGGGTGTACCTGGTTTTCAATGATTTTGAAGAAAGTGGTACAGGACAAAGTACCTTCCACATGAATTATAGGTCCCAGAGTTTTCCAGCAGAACATTTTCCAAACCATCACACTGCCTCCAACAGCTAGTTGTTTTCCCACAGTGCATTCTGGTGCCATAGCTTCCCCAGGATAATGACAGTTACCTTGCCATCTACCTTATTCCTGAGAAAGTAAAACTCATTGGACCAGGTGACTGTCTTCCATTTATACAAGGTCCATTTCTGATGTTTGCTTGCTCATTAGAGAAGCTTTTGGCGATGGATGGGTTAGCATGGGTACTCTGACTGGCCTGCGGCTACACAACACCATACACAACAAGGATCAATGTACTGTGTGTTGTGACGCATTCCTTTCTTCTCCTTAATTGAAGCTATCTGCAATTTGCTTCTGTTGGCTTGTACTTGGTGGTAAAGCTTCCATTCACTTCCCGCATTGATAAATCTTGCCGCCTAATGCCTTGTTGGTGGTTGGTGATTTTCTTTTCCCTCTTCGGACCACTGCTGATAGGTACAACTGAATGTGGGCACCCCACAAGCCATGCTATTTTGGCAATGCTCTGACGCAGTCTTCTGGTCATAACAATTTGGCCTTTATCAAAGCCACTCAAATCTTTCTTGCCATTAACTGTGGCATTCAACACATCAATGAAGTACTCAAGGCATGCTTACCTACTTGTATACCTCTGACCCTGACATTGACAGTAGTTATAAAACAATAGCTGTCATTCTTGCCATATGTCGCTGGTCATAGTGTTTTAACTCATCAGTGTATGTGCGTGCGTGTGTGTGTGTGTGTATGTATATATTATGAATGAATATCTTGGCTTTGCGAACAAAGATTTTCACGGAGTGTTTTCCATAGCATTAGGACCATAATCTTCCAGCCTGAGCAATGAAGTTTTAAGGTAAAGTGCGACTTGCCCAGGGTCAACCCCACCCATTAAACCAAGGGTTTGCATCCTATGGACCAGCGGAGTGGCACGAATAGGAGCAGAGCCCATAGGTTGTAGGTTTGACAACAGTGTCCTTCTCCTGACAGATGCCCGAGCTAGCTATGGGGGTCTGCTGCCCCTTTGCGGGAATGTTCCGACAGTAAGGCTGTACTGTGGTTAGACCACAGAATATGAACATCCCGTAGTTGGTAGATGCCTGAGCTGGCTATAGAGTTCTACCGACCCTTTGAAGGAGAATAAGGATGGAACGACTGCCTGTAACTTTGATCAGAGATTTTAATACACATACATAAATATATATATATATTATATACATACACAAATGTGTGTGTGTGTGTGTGTGTGTATATATATATATATATTATACACATACATACATATATATATTATACATATATATAAATACATGTGTGTATATATATATATTTATGCATATATGTATTTGTGTGTATGTATATATATATATTTATTACGCACACAAATTGCCAGCAGGACTAACCTAAATGTCCTGCTGACAACATTGTTGTTGAAACACTGTATTAATAATGAAATTGTTCTCAATGGGATTATCACTCAAGGATAACCTCATCAGTGACACACTCGACCTAGTTAGCAGCTGTCTGTTTAACTATTCATAAATACATATTAAGATAGGCCCGAGGAAGTGAAAATGTAGGTAGATAAGCAAACTAGAAAGCATTCTGAGGGCACATACCTCCACCAATGCCATTGTCACTAAAAACTGAACTAACAGATCTCAGACTATGCTGTGACATCTTTGCTGTTATTGTACTACACTTCCATTATGATGCCATCACAGTGATAATGTTATTACTCCTAAAATTCCCAAATATTGTCTCATCTCGCAATGTTAACAAAATGAAAAGAATTCCTGGATCTGCCCTGAAAATATAATCAATTGTTCGTTAGCCCATGGACCTCTCTTCCTCAAAAAGGCATTGAAATTTATTGAGAACTTTTTGAGATATTGTGGACAAACACAGAAAAATTTTGCATTTGTCAAATGATACATAACCTGTCTCCAAACTTCTTATAAAGTTCTTATAAATTTGCCTTTTATTTTTCAATCTGAAAAATTTGGCCAAATATTTTTATGTAAAAAAAATAAATCTAAAATATTTCATTAGATTAATTTACTCATTATTGTTGCATTTGTGCTTCTTTCCCCCCCCTTTTTTTTTTAATGACATTTCCATCGGTAATATCTAATCCTTCTTTGCTGGTGCAGTTTTTTTACTATTGTGTGATTGCACACAGTAGAAACTACTTTTCTATGCTCCTACTGTGAAGGATTTGAATTTATTACATGAAGTTTAATAATTTAGAAAGTGGAAAATATGTACCAAAGATGAGTAGATGGATCTGCTGAAACTTCTCGAATATTTATTTTTCCTTTCAAAGAAAATTCTTTCCAATTTCTATTTTTGACGATTTATATCTTGTGATCTTTCTTTTCATCTTTTAATATTTTTAAAACTATTTTATTAAAAATATTTTCAAGGTTTGCTTGCAGAATTTAAATTATTTTAATTACACAATTTGATCTTTTTATTGGATGATATCTATCCTGTCTTATTCTTCTGAATCACTTGTTTGTTCATTCGATGCTTGTATCATTATTGCCAAGATCTCAGTTTTGGAATCCTCAAAAAACAAATATATAAAAACTCTGTCAAACTCTTTATTTTTATATTGTATTCTTTTCTTTAGGTATACAAAATTGAAAAGTCTTTCTTAAAATTAATAAATATTTGAAAAATATATATTGAAATGTTTTATCTTCAAAATTTATGAGAGTATATTTTTTTTTTCATGAGTTTTCTGGACAATTGAACTCCTACTTTTTGTTATTATGTTGTTTAAAAAAAGTATGTATTTCAATGTGGTGTGGCTTTTGTTGTTCAACACAGGGACAAAGTAGGGAATTATTTTTTAACAAAGAAAGGAATTGAGAACATCTTCACATATAAATTATGGAATAAGCTGTATTGCATGCATTACAGAATAACTTATATCTTAACTTATATTACAAGCCTTGCTGTGAATTCTGTTTGCTACCGTTTTCTGCTTTGCACTACCAAAAAAAGAGACCTTCTCTTCCATATGGATAGTACACCTGAAGAAGGCCATAGAATGGATCGGCTGAAACATGATGAGAACAAATAACGAGTTCAATTGTCTGAAAAACACTTGGAATGATAATGACTTCTCAAAATTATAGAATTTAAAAAAAAATTTTTTTATTGATGTATAAAAACATTTAAAAATCTTATGGTAGGTATTACAGTCATTTCAATTTTCTTTATTTTAGGTTTGTTCATATAATGACATTTTTAATACATTTGTGTTGTATGATATGTTATATCATATAAGATGAACATTCAATTTAAAATAAAAACTCTGAAAATATTACACTAAGGGGCTATGATATGGAGAGTTATGGGGCTAAGATGAGTTGCAGTGAGTGGTAGCCCTCGAAATACCTTTGTAAACCATTTGTCTTATAGTCTGGCATATACAATAATTTTTAGATGAGGCAGTCTAAAAAAAACAAAGAATTTTCTTTTTATCCTTGTTATCTTTTAAAAACAATTAATGATTTCCAGTTTTCACCAAGTGCTGTTCGGTATTCTTACACATGTACACACATTGGAATAGACATTATCAAATATAGATGGTGGTTTTAATCTTGCATTTATATATTTGTCAATTTAAAAAAAATGTAGGTTTCAATATTCTATTGGTTTTGCTTAGTTTGTTTGATGTGCAGCTTCATTGTATCTTTAAGATGTAGTGTCATTTCATGTCAATTTAATATTTAGCATTGGTCTCTTGCAATTATTACTGTATTTGATGGCATATAAGAGCAGTGTTGCCAACTCAAAAGATATTTTCGTGCTAATTTAGTGCTTTTCACACAGCCAAAACAAACGTGCTAAATCGGCAACACTGTATAAGAGCCCCCTTGTTTTATCAGGGAATATCAAGAAAAAAATGCATTTCACAAAATTCCTCTCATTTAAAAAATTAAAAAATAAATAAATAAAACTTCTCCTAGTTCCAGCCAGTGCATGTTACTTTTATCTTTTTGTGTCATTTTTGGGGGCAAAAGAGGAGTCTTTTATGCCATCAAATACTGTAGTCTCTGAATTATATTGAGGCAGTATTTTGAAAATATGACAATAAATATGACACTGATTTCAAAATGTTGGTCTTTTTACTATTAAGGATCATAATTAATTTTGAAAAATATTTTTGCAGATTCCTTCTCAAGCAAAATAGATTTCATGTGAGTCTCAAAATAAGTGCACAATTCCACTATGCTATCTACATTGTTAAAAGTAGATTAGAAATGTCCAACGAATATTTATGTCTTGGGGAAAGGGATGAATCCATCTCTTCTAAAAGCTATGAGTAAATAGCAGGGAAGAGTCGGCTCTTCAACCTTAGTTGGCAACAAGTTTAGAAAATAGACAATTATGATTTCAAACCGGAAAAGTCCAAGCCCTCGTGCAGCGCCGTGAGAGGCTGGTAATGGAGTTGGGAACATGTTCCCAACATTGTTTCCAGCCTCTCATGTTCCCGAAATGTACACTTAACAGCAATCTGGTGAAGCTTCAACAGGCCTAGCAAGCCAAAAGTGGATTATAATAAATGGTTCAAGAAAAATAAAGGAGAATATGAAATGGACGGATAAAATAATGTGACCGCATATCTCCACCTCCTCACGACACCGAACACGAGTGGAAGATTACAAAAAAAATGATTTTGGCTTAATAAGCAACTAAAGAGTTAATTTATAAACTAGAGACCCTGGTACAGTTAGGTTTTATCAAGCACGTTAGTCAAGGAATTATAATTTGCCTGCTATTAGAAACCGTTAGCCAGCCAGAGCAGCTTGACAGTTTTGATTATGTATGTATGGTGTGTACAAGACACACCAATGGAGCTAGAAGGCTGAAAATCTAAGCATTTACTCCTTATTATGGCTAGAAAAAACTTCTTTTTGTTTTTTTGTTTTTTTAAATTCCCCCCAAATAGGTTTTTAGGGGTGGGGGTTCAATGTACAATGTAAGTTTATGCTAAATTGGTCCCTTACTTTGTTTGACAACATTCATGCTTGTTTATTTTGAAAATTCTGACTTTTTAGCAATCACTGCCCAACAAAAGGCAAGAGAAGTAACTTATGCATTGATCACCCCTTTTTCCAATTTTTTAATAGATCACTCTCAGCATGACATGTTGTCAAAAGACATTGGTCAGGTGACAGTTTTTAATGAGTGACTAACCAGACCTGTTGTTTCTGGCTTTCAAACCAATCCTTTCTGCAATCTTTAACAAAAGCAAAATAATGGAATAATGATTCTATAGTGTGCAAATTATATGGACTGCTCGTTTGCTTTGTGCTGAGGATAGAGAATACCATATTTTACAAATATCAACATTTTTCATTCACTAAAGCCAGGATGTCATTCAACTACTTTTTCAATTCATAATTCTTAACAAGCCTGCTCCATATTTTCATACAATAAACTTTTATACTTTGAACTTAAAAAGTAGTTAGCCAAAAACTAGGTCATTGTTATCAGGTGATGTTGATGCATATAGTCTTGATGCAGACATCACTGTTAAAGCACACTAGTTACATTATTTATAAATGTCTAGGTACATTAGTCCGTAACCTAATAATGAAAAAAAGAGCATTTGTTTTACACAATGTGTAAATTTATTCAATGTTAGAATCAATAAACAAAAATATGCCATTATTGACAAAAGGTTTTCAAAAATGCACAATCAAAAGCAATCCTTTTGAATAAAGTTAGATGGCATTTGGAGCATTTAGTTTACCTAACAGACAAAACAGAACACACTTTTTTGGCTACTCAATAAAGGTAACTGACTTGGGGTTTTGTTTGGACTAGTATCCTGTTAGTATTACTTTTAACACACAGCTTTGGCTGGTTTATTTTTTCAGTTGACTCGCCTCGTGTAACCTTCTAAGGACTTTCAAACAGAATCCTTTATTTCACTCATGAGAATGAAGTAAAATATGCTGTGGTGTTATAAAGGATTGTCACAAATTTTGGTGGTAGTATAACAACTCATTCAAATGTGACAAAAGTTAAATTCATTTGTCAAGAACATAATCATCCTTATTAGCAATGACAAAAGCACACTTTGAAACTAATTATTTTATTCCTTGTTGAAAGGATCTGGGATTCAGGAAGAAAAACAGAAGTCAAGATCTAAAACCAAGCTCCACTCTGTAACATCTTGGTGAGCAGTCAGTGGAATAGGGTAGGTTTCATTTATTAGAAGCTCTTAGAATAAAGCAAGACAATCATACCGGGATCTACCCGATAGATCGCACATGGTCGGTTATTTTAGGTTGCCGTTTATTTGGGGGTCAAGTTTTTGTAGATGAAAATTTGAAAGCATCTATGTTTTAGTGCACTTTAGTATAAAAAACTGGACAACTTGAATACACATATAATAATTAAGATATCAAGTCTAAAATATCTATCAATTCGTTGTATAAACAAAGTTGCTTCAAAGAAATTAATTCGCTCAATACTTCTTCACTATTGCTGAATGAGTTTGAAAACAAACAAGTTATATTATAAACAGGTATATAATATATAGACTGTATTTAGTGTGTGTGTGTGTATGTATATATATATATGTTCGGATCTCGTAGCAACTTAAAAAGTAAACACAGACCAAAGAAGTACCAAATATGATTAATACGGGTTGCTGATTGATAGTGAAGTGATAAAAGCACTTGAGTCGTAAGTTTTATTATGCCAATTTAGCAGTTGTGATGGCCTTTGAATAATGGCCCTAAGCTATTATTTGGTCCACTTTTTTCCACCCAAATTTGGCCGTTTTACCGCCCTGGGCAATCTTACCGCAGATAACTGTAGTATAATTTTATTGTCAAAAACAAAGAAAGAGAGAACATTTGTCAAAAATGTTTTCAGTTAGTCAACAGACTGTATCATTCTTTAGAATGACAATGCAAGCCCAGACTCTGTGAAATAATTTCAGCTCAAATCATTAGGTTGGGATATTTTATTGCATCTTTTAAACTCAACTGACTTAGCACCGTAAGAGTTCCATTTAACCAGATCACTGGAACACTTTCTTAGTGGCCAAACCTTATAAAATAGGAAAGAAATCAATTCAGCATTATCAGAATTCTTTTCATCCAGAATCCCA
>VCCN01002867.1:6428855-6476433 GCA_006491835.1 Architeuthis dux
ACTCCTTGAATATTGCCCATACCCAACCCGCTCCGTTATAACATTGTTGGCTTTCTTTGACCCCAACACCCGCGTTATAATGAGGGAGGCCTGTAGGAAAACTGACATATAGATTATAATATTTAAAATTTCTATGTTAACCTCTGTAACAAAATGTTTTTTTACTTCTGATTTTAGGGCAAAGACACTGAAATGCAGGCCTTATCTGAAGCGGCTGCCAACTTGATTATGTCAGGGAATCAAGAGGGCACAACTGCTAAGGAGATGACTGAGGCATTGCATCAGAAGTGGCTTCATATCCAAAAAATCATCACCATTCGTATTGAATTGTCCCTAATTTTTGTTTCTTTTCATAAGATCACACATAACGTGAGTAATATTTTTATTTTATTTTATTATTATATTATTATTATTACTATTTATTATTATTTAGTTTTTTTTTTCAAATTGACTTTTAAAGTTTGGATTTTATCATTTTATTTAAATTTCCTATTTCATCTTTACATCTAAGTAATGAAAATTCCATTTGATTACAATCCATTTTCTCATAAGATGTTTTAGATTTTTGTTAGTCAATTCCTGTACATTTACCTGTACCCTTTGTTTTATCTGTGCCTGTAGAATACATTACTTCATTAAAATTCCACTTGCTTTTCATTTAATGTTTCTATTCCCTTATTATCTAACTTATACTGATTTACATAATATTCAAAAGGTGTGATGTGGTTAACTATTGTTCAGAGGTAATCCTTCTGTGATTCGGCATTTTCACTACTACAGCACTCTTCAGGTCTCAGTGGTGTCGGATTAGTGAAGGTCTATTGTATAAATTTAAATGGGTGAATGTTTTCTTCATGTCAAAAAGGGGGGAATTAGTTTTCTTTTGTTATTTGTTCACTGATCTCCCATATTAAGTTTATACATTTAAAATAGACATTACATTTTGTACTGCAATGAACTTATCCCCCACTTTCATAGGGAAAGTTAGAATGTGATCAAATTAATTTGCTTTGATTTAGTTGTTTTTGTAGATGTACTAAGTGGGAAGGACAGGTAGAATTTTATAAAAGTAATAAAATAAAATGCAAGTAACTATGACTATATTTGTTACAATGTGACAGAAGGACAGAGTTTATGTATATAATAGATAGTAATGCTTCTTTAAAACAAAAATGATATTAAATATGCCAAATTCTTTTTATTACCAAGTTTCATGTTTTATATATTTACAGTTGGCTTCCTCAACTGGAAGCTTTGAAAATATTTTAAAGTCAGAAACTGAAGATCTGCAAGATATAACAGAAGATGCAGTGAAAAGCTTGCAGGGAATGTGGTCACAAACTCTTAAAATCCACAAAGAACTGCAAGAGCATGGAAATAATTTCCTGCAGAAAACCTCCACAGTAAGTTTCTAATGTATAAATTTGACACTATTAATGTGGATACTTTCATTAAAATTTAAAAAAATTGTTCTAATTATATTCTCAAATAACAGTAAAATTTTGTTAACACTTAGTATAATTTATATTTACAGGTTACAGATGATTCAGAATTAGATGTTGCAAAATCAGTAACTTTGGTGGAGAAAATGTTAAATGAATATAGCTACCATATGGTTTCCCTCACAGAACGCTGGGAATTATGGCAGCAACGTGTTTCTTCCAGCCAACAATTCAAAGTTCAATGGCACCAATTCATTCAGGATGCTAGGAAGGTGGGTGTTGCTAATTTTCTTTTTTAGTCATTATTCCATACTGATTAAACGTTTTACTCCTCATTGTTTTATAATTTATTGTTGTATAACTAAGCATGTTTTTCTTAACTGAAAATTTTGTGGACATATTTTGAGACGGAAAGACTTTACCTCATTTTCAATTTAATGAAAGTAAATTACCCTTACTTTTTTTCTAATTTATCCTTATATATTTAACTATGAATGACTTGCCATTATTTCTGGTGATGAATAAAAAAGGTTTTTTTTACTGAAATTGAAAATTTTCAAAACAATCTAAAAGATACAAGCTTTCTTACTTCAACTACTTTTCCTTAGTTTTGGAATTTGAATTCACATATATCACTGCTTAAGAATGAGAAAGCTACTTATTCAAATTGTGAAAAACGTATATATTGATAATGTAATTGTAATATGTTGAAGGGGGTTGCTTTTGGGCCACATTTGTAATATTGCATCTGTTACTTGTGAGTATGTGTCCATGAATGAACATAGTGATTGGTTTTTTTTTCATAATTGTCACAAATTATCTTAAATCCAAAAGCAAATTTTTGGTATGATTTTTAGCTTTTCAGACTTTTAGAAATACTAAATACTTTTTTCAAGATTTTCATCTCTTGAAGTAACCACACAGTAAGAACAACCTTTCCAGATATATTCAAGGTCAGTTTGCCTGTCAAATTGATCTGATAGTAAGGTTATTTTGACAGGTTGTATTGATAGATTGCTCTCATTTGAGAGCCTTCCCGGATGGCAATCGATGAAATAGAACTAGCGTATCTATGGTCTAACTTTCAGACTTGTCAATTCATGGACACATACAATAAATTATAAAGTGAAATTTTTTGTGTTTATTCTTACTTCTGTTTTGTTTTCTTGGTTTACAGTAAGCAATCTGTGTATTTCTGTGATCTTTATTTACTACAGGAATTTTTTAATGAAACAATCTGAAGAAATACCTACTTTAATAGATACAAACTATTCAAGTAATATTTTTGAATATAAGTCGACTGAGTATAAGACGAGTTTGGAATTTGGCATAAAATTTCAGAAAATCAACAGACTCAAATATAAGCCGAGTCTGTTATTTTGCCATAACGTCATCCTGAGAGATATCCCCTTCTTATGAATTCACCATTTTAGTGAGCTGACACTGAAATATAAATTTCTTTCATCTTCAGCATATCGATCGTTGTTTTCAGGTTGTAAAAATGAAATCCTCATCAGTGATGACGAATCTATCTAAAAAATGATTTTAAAAGGATATTACACAATTTGCATTGTATACTACCTGCATAACATTTCATACAAAACAATGGTAATGAATTGAGTTAAAACAATGAGCAATATTGTTTGCTAATATGCATTGTATTTATCGATGCTGTATTCATATAGGCAAAAGTATTGGCCATTTTTGACTGACTTGAGTATAAGTCGAACTGATGATTTTGGGCCATTTCTTTAGTAAAAAAAACTTGTCTTATATTCAAAAATATATGGTAAATGATTTTTTCATTAAAGATGAGCTGTTACCATTCAATAAAATTGGATCATTCTATTAGATTTTAAATTGGTCTGAAACCCAAATTTTAGATTTTGCTGAAATGCAGTATGCTGAAAGACATTATTTTACTGAACTTGCTGCAAATTATTTTTCAAACAGAACAAGTGACTCAAAACTTATCAGCAAATATAAAAAAACGTGATATCTTAGCTTCTTGTCTCTGAAATTTCATTAAATACATATTTTACTAATGTATAGTATAGTATTTTCATGAGCAAAAACATCCATTCCAAATCATATTTTAAAACATTTTTGACTATAAGACCTTGTTAATTTTAAGTACAAATGCAAAAGCCTTAATATACAAAATTAATCTCTGTACTAACATAGTGCTATTTGTTGTCTCTGCTTTAAATGCTATCAACTGGACAAGACACTTCTATATGTATACTTTTTCAATTAAAGCTCAAAGAGTTGCTTGAAAAATGGGGCAGAAATATAATAGAATGATCCAATCTGGTATTCTGCTATGAATGTAATATATTTGTGAACTATTTTTGAATATTATCAATCTTCTTTATGCATGTTTTTTTGTATGAACTCTCATTGTTATCAACTTATGAATAATTATTAATAAAATTGAACTATATTGTCAAATATTTATCTTGAACATTTTTATAAAATATTCTATTTAATTTTTAATTGAACTGGTATGCATTTTCCTCTTTTGTTTGCATAACATGTCAAGTTGTAGCCAAGAGATGGCCAGGAGGATACCAACACATCTTAGAAACTTTATAATTGTTGGGTTTGAAGCTTTTCTAAAGTGGATATGGGGTATTGATAAAATGCAGATTATTCATTGCTTGCATTTCTATTATCAGTTGCATAATTTCATATCAGTCATCATATATGGACTGAGTATTGATTGCAAACTAATCAGTATTTAAAACTCTTATGAGGAAAAACACTAATCATTTATTATATCATCATGGCTCGGCTTTGCGAACAGTCGTAACATTATAACATTAACCTTTTTTCATAAATAAGGAGTGATTCATGTAATTCCTTTTTATAGGATGTTACTCTTTATTATATAGGACATTGGGTACTTGCTGTTATAAAAGCTGTAAATAAATTTAAATTGGTTTTCCGTTGATCATTAGAATTACTAAATTCTTGCACAGATAGTAACGAATAAGAGTAAAGTAGTAAGAAATATGAAAGTGAAAGGAAGAAAGAGAAATTAATGAAAATTTCAATTCAATTGATGTGTTTCTTTTTCTTTTTAATTCTCATTTGTTCCCACCATTTTTCCTTGGCTATATTCTCGTAGCATGCTTATGCATCCTTTTCTTTTTTCATATTGCATTATGTACTGTATAGATTTTCATTGTTTGTATGGACAAATAATTGCTATTTTCTTTCTTTGCAGATTATAATTAAAGTAGGTTCTTAAATATGATAAAGTTTGCTTATGGCTAAAATTAAATAACAAATCAGAAACATACACATTCACATACACACAAACTCATATGAGGTTTAGACATTAAAATACATATACACACATACACACACACACATACACTATATATATATATATATATAGATATACACATGCTTAAATATATATACATGAATTCATAACATAAAAATGTATATGTTCAAATATAGTTATTCACTAGTATTCATGTGGATGAACACGCATAAATATTCATTCATATTCAAAGAAAATTAATTACCCTTTATGAAATTTTATTTAGGAACTAGTTAATCCCTGTGAAAAAATTCACAGATATTTTTGAATTTCTATGAGATGATTTTTTAAGAAAAGAAACTACTGATCTAGTTTCAGTGGAAAAGTCCATTATTTCAAATGGTGGGTAGGGGATTTCTTTTATCAGCCAAATTATTACCTTTATGTGGAAGAGTCCATTGTTTCATTTTATTTCTTTTATTTCTAAAATGAGAGTTGATTTTCAGGTGGGAATAAAAAAAATATTGCTCACTTTTATGTAAAATTCAAATTATTAGCTGTTAGTGTATATATTCATTTTATTGAATAAAAAAAAGCTTTATACAATTTTATTACAGTTTGTAAATCAATATTAATATTTTGCTTTCCTTTCTGATGGTTTCTACCCATTATTTTTATAGAAATTCTCCTCTATACTACATTATTCACAGGTTTAGAATAAAATATCTATAGAATTTAATTCGATTCATATACATATATTAGAAACCAATTTATAAAATCCCACTACATTTTGATCTTCTGGTTAATAAAAATTAATTTTAATTTTATATTTTATTTTCAGGGATTTACTTTGAAATTTTGTAGTGATAGAATTATTTAGACTATACATTAACCACAAACAAAAGTATATTAGTTCATAACATTTTACAACTTATCTTTTAATCTTCTTCAGTTTAAAATACTGTCAAAATACTGAAACTATTGATCAGAATGTTATGAACTTCTATTTGGATGAGTGTGCAGTACAAATAACTTACCTCCATCTCTGGTAACCCTTCTTCCTGCAGTTCTCTACAAACACTTCTTTTTATAAAATTACTAAAGTTAAACTGGTGATTATGTCAAAAGGTTTCAACATATACAATCTATATATCATATTGAACCTGGTTTTCTTGCCTGAGATTGAACTTTTTATCAAGATGTAGTATCCTTATACTCCCTTCATAGCACCATTCAGCATTACTACATCATATAGCATATATAATTTGAAATAATTGTAAATAAAACTAAATACTTCAGAATCAAACATTCTTTAATCGGTCTATCATTTGATTAAAGTTAATTGAAACATTTTTGTCAATGTACTTGATGTGCTAATGAATCTATTTTTCAGACAATTGATTGGGTCATGAAAGTTGAGCATGACTTTTTCCCTGCTATTGCTGGTCATCTTGGTACTTCAATGGAAAATGTACAGCAGTATCAGAGCAGGCTTGATGATTTCTTACCTGTCTATAAGGTAATACATTATGCAGGGTTGTAACTAACAAAACACTTTCTTTTCAGATGGGTATCAACTTACTTAGACTGACTGTTACGATAGGCTAACTGTACTGGTTATCTATATTTTTGAGATATTTTCATGTTGTAGACCATTGACTGGATTATGAGTGTGGAACAAGAACTGTTTATGCCCTACATATCTGGCCATCTGAGCGAAAACAAGCAGACAGCTGAACAGCTGCAAAAGAAGCTTGAAGATTATGGACCGATTGTAAAGGTATTAAGGCCATAATAGGCTATTTGTGTGGGTCCTGAGTTGTATTTCCAAGAAATTTGCATGGTTTTTACAAATTGCATGTCAATAAAATAGAAAGATTTAAATCCCCCCAAAATGTTAAAATACAATTAGATTCAAGATTATAGATTTAATAAAAGTGAACTAAAAGCAGAGAAGGAAATATTTGTGGTAACCAAATTTTGCTTAAATCTGGTAAAATTATGTTAGTATTAAATACACTATCAAAAAATAAAATTAGTATTCTAATGTAAATAAACAACTATATTAATATTTCTAATCTTTTACAAAAAGCCAATGAAATTGTACAAAAGTACCAAATAAAATCTTTAATTATCAATATTCTGTTAAAAACACTAAATTATTTTGAACATAAAAGACATCCATCTAATTTTAATTTGTAAATTATAAAATATAAAACAAAAGATCAATGTTATGAACATATTTTAAATTGCATAATTCTTCATGCAAAATCAATGTTTTAAAAATGTATTTAAAGAAAAGATGACTAAGTAAGTACATTTTATTTGTTGAAAGTATATTTTTATTGCAACTAAATAAGTCACACGAAAATACAGGAAAATCATTATTCAATCAAAATTAACATTTTATTCATATAATATATCATTTGGTACATATTTTATATCCATTAAATATTATATGAATAAAAGATTAACTTTGTTTAATTTGTGTGTTCTTTAAATTCAATTTGTTTTAGTTTCATTTTTCTGCATGACTCTTGGCATTAGATATCTATATCCATAGATATCTTTTCATTATTTTCTTTCTGTTTTTGACACATTTTTCTTTTTCCATACTTCCCTTTCTTGCATTGCAGTATTTATAGATGTCTGGTATATATATATTTTACCAAATTAATAAGCAATGTTTTTAAAGAAAGAAATTTCTTAAAACCGTTAAAATATTCTGTCTTTACTTTAAGAAAACCACTCTTCAGGCAAGTGCATAAAGAAACATTTCAGATTGAGAAAATGCTCTAAATAGAATGCCTCTGTTCCGAATAATCAATTTGCATTAACTGAACTTAGAATATCCTAGTATCTTTTTCACCAGATATATGTAGTGTCTTTAAAGGAGGGAATCTCTTAAAAACTTTAAAATATTCTATCTTTACTTTAAGAAAACCACACTTCAGGCATATGCATAAGGAAAGATTCAGAAAATGCTCTAAATAAAATGCCTGTGTTCTGAATAATTAGTTTGCATAACTGAACCTAGAATATGCCAGTAAAACAAACAAAAATAACTATGAGTTTACTTCATTTCAGTTTCAAGGTTCAAATATAAAAGACATTAAAATTGCTTATTTTCTAATATGCATGTTTTTAATCTTGGGCATTCCATGTCAAATCAACAAGGGGTTAAAACATCACCATCATGGATTTTGTTCAAATTTGGCACAATTATAGATTTTTATGAGACATTTGTCATTACCTTAAAAATTCACATTTTTGGCAAAGTTCAGAGGTCAGTATCCCCAGAGCTAGAAATGTGAGACAGATGCCATTCAATTTGTCTCATAAAGATCTATAATCATGACAAATTTGAACAAAATCTGTGATGGTCATGGTATTTTTGCCCTAAAAATTTATTGATTTGACATGGAATGACTCATCTTGTAAATCTATTTTGCTTCATTTCAATACTCTTTAAACTAAATATGTTTATCTTTCTGAGCTTTTTGTTAATCTTTGATAACTTCAAATTCAGTCAAACTCATTACATGTTATGGATATGTTCATTTGTGTATCCCATATAAGGAATATGCTTAAAAAACTTTGTTAATTTCAGAAAATATGATTTATTACTAAACATTCGTCAAGTTTGACTACTTAATTAAAATTCTTCTTGATTCAAAATGTATCTTTTCTTTTTGAAAATGTGCATATTGTTGTAATTCAGAGGTATTTTGATTATGTTATTTGTATGTTTACAAAGATTAAATGCTTTTATGTTCTTATAAGCTATAAAACTGCAATCATTCAACTCATTAATTCATACTTTTCCTCACCCGTGTTTTGTCTCTGTGAAAATAATTGTTTTTCTCTTATTTCTGAGTGGGACTACATTTGATTATTCTTTTTGAAGAATTAGAATATTAACCACTCCTATGCCTTTATGGTAATTATTAATAAATCTACAACCTATAACAAAATATTTAATCAATTTTATGTAAAGTTAGTACATCTGATCACATAAGGAATGCATTCTCTTTGTTATGTGGAAGTAGTGTATATATACTCTGAAGTAGTAATTTAAAAAAATGTATTTTGTGTGTCTCTGATGGTTCTTTTAATTTTCAAATTTGCTTAATTATGTTTTGAAATTGCTATGCTACAAATAATTGATGTAACTGATTCTTTTGCTATTCTTACAACGGTATTCTCCTCCTCCAGCAGTCAACTAGTCATGATCAGAAATATGTGTTAAATCATTTTAATTTAAAAATCATATAGCTATTATACATCTTTTCAAATAAACACTGCATTTTCTATTCCAGAATGATATCTTTGCTATATGCTTAATTAACATTCTCTGCTGCTTGAGATGTATTTTACCAAGTTGAATACATGCAGAAAAAGTTACATAGGTTTCTTTTCAAATTATATAGCATGAAAAAAATTAATATTAAATTTTAAAGAATAGAGAATGTATAAATAGATAACATTTTCAACTGTCTTCTATAAAAGGAAAACTAAATAAAATGAATATTTCTTTTAATTTCTTTTAAAACAATATTAATGGATGTTTGATCTGTGATTATATTTTGAGCAACCCAATTCTAATAGTTTAAAGGGATTTGTGTAATTAGCTTATTCACTAAATATACCCTATCCAGTTGGAAGTTAGGATATTAATGTTCCAATGATTTAATAACTATTTTTACAGAAGTGATTCATTTATATATTATTCTCCAAATTAAAACAAAATAAAATAAAATAAAAATAGGATAAAATAAAAAGTAGGAAATATTTGATATTAACTATATAATTTGTAAATTTATTAATGGTTTCCTGTAGTGTTTGTGTGTGTATCCATTTTGTTGTGTTGAATCACATTTTTTCATCTTTGATTTTGCTCATCTTCTTTTCATTTAAAAGTTTTTTTTTAACTCTTCTGTATTTTCTTTCATACTCATCCTATCTTGTTTTTCTATGCACTTTTTCATTTTACCTCATATTTCTAAATATCTATTTATCATGATACTATTATTCATTTTAGGTTTATTATCTTAAAAGAAATTAAGAATCAATTTTTAATGCAACAACTGATATCTGAAGAATTTTGTTTACAATTTTAATTCTCACTTATATTCTTGATATCTGTATATTTGTGTGCTCTTAGGCAAAATTTATTGATAATGATTCACTGATATCAGTTTTTAAACAAAGTAAACAACAGATATTTTAAATCTAAAATATCTCCCCAAATTAAACTTGCAAATTTTTTGCATATCAAATTTTAAAAAGATTTGAAGACCTAAAAGTAGGTGATTTATAACTTTTCTTTATTTATAATTTATTAAATATTAGATATCTTTCAGATAAATTAATGCAAATGTCTTAGTTTTTGCAAAAGAATTTGTACTTGTTAAAAATGATAAATGTTGTGTTTTTATAAAACTAATCTTTTTTCTTTCCATTTCCTTTGTAGGAAGCTTCAGAAAAAATCCAAGTACATTTGAAAACAGCTGAAGAGCTGGGTTCAAACGGAGACACAAAAGGGCAGAAGGACCAGATCACTAATGAATTGGTCAAGGTGCACCAACGCTTCCAGGCCAGAATCACTGAATATCAGATACTACTGAAGATGACAATACAGTTCTTTGGAAGTCTACACCAGGTAACCATTTATCATAAAAGTCTGTTACAAAATATTTACAAGGAAATAAAATAGTTACTAAAAATAAATGCAGGAAAATATTTCAAGTGGTAATAAACATATCTTTAGCCATTTAATTGCATTACAGAAAATGTGTTCTTAACTAAGATTATGGAAAACTGCATCTATAATATATCGATTTATTTTTTAACATTACAGTAACATTAGTTTCAATATTTCTGAACTTTTGAGCACACATTGTATTCTTCAAATTTGAAATTCTTATCATTTGTCTCATTGAACAAGTTTTTAGGCTTGAAAATATTCTATGATGGAAATGTTAGATTACAGGTTTTTAAATAATGTTTACTGTAAAACTATAATCCCTTTTTTCAGCTTGATGAGCTCATCAACAGAACAGAGAAAGAGTATACTACTGCTGAATTACCTTCTGATCTCAATCAAGCTGAGCGTATGCTGGAAGAGCACAAAATTAAGAAAAGTGAAGTTAATCAATTGCTTACATTTACCGCCGATGAAGGCGAGAAAATTGTTGTCCGAGTTAGGCAGCAGGTAGGTTGAATATCAAAGACTCAGCTTTTGTCTTTGTTATTTTATTTTATTTGAATAACAGAATTAATTACAAGATTTTTGTCATAATTTTAAAATGGGGTTGATAAAAAATGGCTAAATATACAAGAGATGCTTATAGATTCATAAATACACTTACCAGTTAAACAAGCTCACAGTCCCATCTAAATGAAAAACATTAATACTTACAAGACTTTTGAAATGAAAAGATTTGGGCTCATTTATTATGATTTAATACTTTGGATTGATATATGAATTTGATATTTTAAATTGCTTTAATGAATAGCATGAACAAATCATGGAATATTTTGCTTATATTATTTAAGTGTCTCTAGTTTTGCATATATATTTAAATTATAAACATTTCAGTTATAATTATTCATCTGATATATTAATCAATTGCATATATTTTAGGGTGCTGATGCTGCCGCTCAGGATGAGGTAAGGCGTGTTATGGAAATCTCAGAAAATTATAAACGTCGCTGGAACCACACATGGGAAGAACAAGATCGACGTCTAGCACAAAACCTTCAAATTTGTCAGTTCAATTTTGATCTCAGACAGGTGAGCTAAAAGCCATATCATTTATTTAATATTTTGAATACAAAGATGGTTTACTTTAGGTATTATATGTTTTATTGTAAGGTTAATGGTGTAATATTAACATTTCCATCTCTAATTCTAGTTTAATGCTATGGACAGCATATTTGAAGAATATAAAATGTATAGATTATAAAAACATCAGCTGATACTCTCTATTGTAAATATATTGAAAATGTCCATAATGGAATGTATTATACAGTTATAACCATATCCCAAATCTACATATATGTTATTGATAAAAATAAACCATAAAATCATGAAGAGGCAAAGCATTGTAGATTTAACTATTCTATATAATCAATATATGCCAATATGGTGTGATGATTTAAATTTGTTTTCAAAAATCAAATTAAGTTTTGAATTCAAACTGATCAAGTTGAAAGGGGCATAAAAATTCATAGATGTTAGAAAAGTGGCAAAAGGAATTAATGCTCTTCATTTAAAAAAAAGCAATGTTTGCTAATTATTCTTGACACTGTTTTGTACTTTTGATTTTGCAGATTCATTCCGAAATAGATGAACTCCACCACCACCTGCAGGCCAGGCGTGGTAACTATGGCAACAATTTGCCTGCTGCAAGAATGACATCACAAGCTTTCAAACAGTTTGAAATGACTGTCGAGGTATGACTTGAGTTTAGAATTTTCATAGCAAATAAAGTAATATTTCTAAAACCATTGAATTTTTTCACAGTTTTTTTAGAAAAATGTATAATTTTTCTTTGAGTACTTATATGAATACCTATAATTATTAAATTAAAAATATTTTAAAGCCACCTTGGCAATTACTGAATTAATTAATTGAGATTATACTACATAAGTCATTTTTTGTACATCATTCTAATCATAATGAACTTAAAAAATCATTCTAATCATAATAAACTTTTAAAAAATACCTTCATATATATTTATATTTGTTGTGAAATCTTTTTAAGATCATCCAGTATATTGAATAATCTTTATAAGATCATCCAGTTTATTGAATAATCTTTTTATTCCATTTGCAGCTGATTGAAAAGAAGATAAACAGTTTTATTAGTACTGCTGAACTAATGGTACAGGACAAACATTATGATTCTGTACATATTCATGAAGAAATTGATGTTTTGAAAAAGAAATGGAGCACATTCCATACAAGTGTGACAGATTACCGTACCCTTTTGGACATATCGGTGATGTACTTCCAAATGATTGAAGAGGTACGTAATGATTAAAACATCCCTTGAATAAAAAATAAAGTGAGACCAAATATTTATTCCATGACATTTTTAAATTTTTAAACATTCATAAATGTGGGTTTGTTTTCTTTATTTTAGACTGAACAATGGATCAGAGATGGCAATCAGATGTTGATCAACATTGGTCGTCAAGCAACTGAATGCCAGCAGGCATCAGAAGCAGTCACACTGATTATAAAATTACAAAAATTTGTGGACTCCGAAAAGGCAGTAATGGAAGAGAAGCTGAATAAAATATCCGAGCTGTCCATTCAACTCTATGGTAAGTGAGAAATGTATATTATTGCATTTCTAGATAAGCTTATACCTTGTATATGAACTGTTTGTGCAACAAACATACTTTAGTCATTTTTAAATTTTGTTTTGTAGTTCTGAAGTAAAAGCTAAAAATTACAATATATTCACACAACCAGTTTTACTGTATAAAAAATATTTGACATTTATCCCCCTTGAATTACACTTCTACCAATTTGAACTCAAATGATTAGAATTCAGGAGATTTAAACATTCCCACTATTATCATTTTTCTTTCAGGCGATCAAGGTGCCAGCAAGGTGCGTCATGTGGTTGTTGCGCATCAGGATCTCATGCAGTCCTTCCAGCAAGCAGATAATGAATTATCTGCACTCAAACAAAAGTTGGAAGGTGGAGAGGTTTGTATTATTTTACTTTAAACAGCAGTTAACTTTTTTGAGCTGGACTTGATCCTAAAGAATCTAAAAAAAAAAAAACTTTAAAAAATGGTTTCATAAAATCATGTGGGTGCATCAATAAGTCCATCGCCTGACACAGTTATTAGCTGAATTTTGAATGTTACTAAACAGGATAATTTATTTTTAGACAATAGCATAGTTTCTTTTTTCCCCATACTATTTATATAGTTAAAAAGTTTTCAAACAAAAAGTTTTCAAACTTTTAATAAACATTTTAATTTTGTATTTCTGGCTAAAACACTTAATAATCTTATACAAAACTGTTGTCACTTTTGGTGGTATAGAACAGTGTTGCATTTTTGGTGGAGGTACTTCTTGTTGTGGAGTCAAGTTGTTGATGTGTGTAAAAAATCTGAAGGTACTTACAGAGCTGAGTCACTGGATATGTCTTCTGCAAGAGATGAATCTTGTTCACCAAAAATTCTTTAGAGGTATAGGTATGGCCAAGAAAAGGACTGGATGAAGATGTGGATCGCGAATGTATCCCTTTCTTATACTCCTACTAGAGTAACAATGTGAACACAAAGTATAGAAAAATATAACAACTCTCATTTATTCTCTTTGTAAACTGAAAGACCCATTATTTCGAAACATGAATTCTTACTACTGGAACAAATGTAGGTAGAGAAAAGTGGGTTAGTCTTTATATATATGTGGGAGAGAGAGAGAGAGAGACCACTATAACATTGCTTTCCTGCCTGGATTCAAACTTACCAGGGATTCTCTTTCTCTCCTGTCTGGTCTACTGCCTAAATATACATATCTGTCTTCCCATCATTGTTGACTAGCCTTAAGTGGTCAGATGCCATTGCCATCACACAAGATAAGAAGACAGTCTCCAGTCTTATATCAGAACATTCCAGGCACATACACACAAAAATAGTTCCAATACTTTATCTTGTAGCAATCATCATTGTTTTGATTTTAAAGTATATTTTATATTTTTGGTGATTATTTCTACCTGTATTTTTTAATTTTATGCATAACTATAAAAAAATTATTTTGATATTTTTAGCCTATGCCTGTTGACGAACATGTACCAATGCAAGTTGACATAACTGTCAGTGAACAAGGACCTAGTATGAAACCACCTCGCATCACTCAACATCTGAAGAATACTGAAGTTTTGGAAGGATCCAAGTAGGTTTTGTCTTAGTTGTATTTTTAGCATAAATATTACAAGCTTACTTTATTACTGATAATTTATATTCTAAATGTATTTTGGTATTGCTCATCATACAGGATATTTAATCAAAATACAGCTAAAATACTTAAGGTAGAAGGTCTCAGTAATTGCTAGTTTTAGTCTAACATAACATCAACCTATTAATTTAATATATAATTTTATCTGAAAATTATATTAAATAGATCAAAAAGACCTGTTTTAGAGTAGTATACCATAGTCTACATCTTCTGAAAGTCATATTTATTTCATTCTACTAAAAGAGTTTTCTGAATATCTTCCATTTTGTTAATACTATAATTTTTCTTAGTTCATGTTAAAAATCTGAGAAATCTTTATCCTTTTGTTTTAGATTTACATTTGAATGTCATATTGAAAGTGAGGTAATCCCTGAGGTAAAATGGTTCAAAGACAGCCTTCCTTTGACCAGTCCTGATTATCAGACATGTTTTGCAAATGGCATTGCTACATTAACCATTGAAGAGACATTTTCTGAAGATACTGCTCGCTACACATGTCGTATTACCAATGAAGTTGGAACAGTTGAGTCATCAGCTCAATTGATTGTCAAAGGTAATTATCTTATCTTTTTTTACGTGAAAAAAAATCAGTTATATATATATATGCAGATAAAGTTTTCTTTTTTTAATTTTGAGAAATTTTATTTTTAATTATGAGAAAATGAGAGAAAAATATGTTGTATTACATTTGGTGAATTAGTAGAATATTCTATGAAAACAGTGCCAAATTTGAAAATCATACTGAGATTTTTATTTTTACTAAATTTGTCATTGATAGCAAATTTAGTTCAAATAATTCTGCATCTTCCTATGTTAATATGCACTAGTAAGTTTTTAATTTCTGCATAACTTTGTATATAAACACCTGAATGATGTCCTAAAAATGTAAAATAGCTTGTTATTCATGTAGTAAGCTACACATTAGGAACAATAGTTAGTGGTAGCTGGAATATATATTAAAGCTATTGAAAAGCATGTGGCATAGAGCAAGATCTAGAATGTGAGTTTATTCCTCACTGGGTGCTCTAGGAATAAAGCTTTGTGCCAGAATTGTCTATTATCTAAAAGAAAATGATCTAAAAACAACATGCAATTATTTAAATAAAACAAATCTGTTCATGTATTTATTATATAAAAGCAGTAAAAGAAGTTTTATTGATACTTTGATAAATTTATTGTATAAATCATAAATCTAAGCCTTTTCTACATAGTAGATATTGTTTCATGTATGGATATTGTATGTACTGCTAAAGATTGACTATTTTCATACATTCAATGTTTTTAAGTAGATGGCAAATAATTGTCATGAATTAATTATTACATGAAACAGTTTAAGTAAAATTAGTGAAATTAAATAAAAATACAATTAAAGGACCTGTAATTTAAAAATGGTTTGAAATTTTTCTTACTTCATCAGTATAATTTTATTTTTGTTTATAGAAACACATCAGCAGATAATTCCACCAGATTTCACCAAAAACCTAAAGTCTGCAGATGTTTTAGAAGGTTGCCCATTTACATTCGAATGTCATGTGACTGGAATTCCATCTCCAGAAATTTCTTGGTATAAAGATGATCAAAATATTGACAGCTCACCTGATTTTGTAATCACTCAAATTAATGGAACTTGTTGCCTAAAACTTCGTAAAGCTACTCTAAATGAAAGTGCTCGCTACACTTGCCGTGCCATCAATGCCGGTGGTGAAGCAGCCTCATCAGCTCGTCTGACTATCAAACGTGAGTAAAAATAATTTTATTAAATGTTTAAGAAAATGTTCATTGTTTTGTAATTGTTAGCTGTTCATTTGGTATGTCTTATTGCAGTAGAACTCAAATGGATGTTATTTGAGCAATGCAATACATAGTGAAATATATAATACTATATAAATTTAATATATTCAGGCTACCAGTGTTTTTTCTGCAGTTATTTTTTATTTTCATTATGATATCAATATAAATACATGAATATATATATTTGAACATTTTCATTTTTCAGCAATTGAAAAGCCGGTTATCCATGAACCATTGGCTGATCAAACAACCACAGAAGGAAAAGGTGTCCGTCTGCGTGTTGTCTATACTGGTGTTCCTGCACCAGATGTCTCATGGTTCAAAGGAACTGGAGAAATTGTGAATTCAAATGTCTTTAAGGTATTTAATTTCCTATTTTATACTTTGATAGTAAATTATTATACTAGATTAGAAATTATATAAAATTAAAATAATCATTCCTCATGAATACCTTGACTTTTTTTTATTATAATGTACAATTTTAACAACAAAGATGATTTTTCAGTTTATATATTTTTGAAAATTAATTATTTTCAGATTACTACTGAGCACAATTTCTCTGTTCTGGATGTGATGGAAGCCTACCCAGAGGATAGTGGAACTTATTCTGCAATGATACAAAATGTTGCTGGAGAAGCTAAAACATTTTGTCAAGTGAATATTGAACCAGCATATTCAAGTGCTGGGTAAGTTTGTATTACTCACACTTGCATATATTGTCTACATTTTATCAAACTATTCAACTTTAGTTTTTAAATTTTGTGCTGTAATAAAGTTTGATTAATTAATTAAAATATTAAATTTGATATCATTATAACTGATTTGGGAATATAAGCATTTGTGTAAGTTTTATCAATAGTTGCTGTAAATATTTGGACTTATATTTTTGTCTGGCACATCAATTTTTATATAATCCAAACACTTTGTTTCAAATAATTTTTTGTATATGAATAATCTCTTGTAACCTTTGATTTATTTCAATATTTATTGCTTCATCCTCCTTGCAGGGAAGACATGTCTCAGACATCAACAGATGTTGAGCCGCTGAAACCATACTTCTCTCAACTTCTTAAAACTAATGTAGAAGCAGCTGAGGGAACTAGTGTTCGCCTAGACTGCATTATTGTGGGGCAACCAGAGCCTGAGGTAAATATTTTATTCATTTATGTTGAATATTTTTTGTTGGCTATTTGCAATTTTTACTAAATTATAATATTATTGCAATTTTTATGATATTACAATTAAAATCTTTTTTTTTTGTTAAGACTTCATCATATATACCAAATAGGTTGTTAATATTTTTAGGTGAATTGAGTTATTTTTTAATATTTCCTTAGATTCTCCAAATTTGTATCTTATCTAAAAATCTGCTATGTTTTAAAAAGAATATTTTGCCAATTTAATTTCAGGTGATCTGGTATCATAATGAGAAGCCAGTAAAAGAATCAAATGATATAAAGTTACTGTTTGAAGGTGACAGGTGTACACTTGTCATTAGGGAAATTTTCTTGGAAGATAGTGGATTGTATAAATGCGTTGCATGCAATCCACATGGAGTTGCTGAAAGTGAATGTCATCTTCATGTTGAAGGTAAGTACAAAATTATTACTTCTTGTTTCTAAAAAGTTGAATTTTCTAAACTGTAAATTAAACTTGTATAAATGTGTTATTGAGAATGTATTAAAATTCAAGCCATGTTTTACTTTTTCAATTTTAGCCTTAAGTGAAATGAGCGATACATCAACTGGAGAAGTTTCTGCTCCAGTATTCCCAGTGTTACTGAATGATGTTGTATGTCATTCTGGAGAGAAAATTACCTTGAAGTGTCAAGTTCAAGCTACACCAGTTTCTGTGGTGGAATGGTACAGAGAAGGGATTTTGATTGAGTCCTCTCCTGATTACCAGGTTTGTAGTTTACATTTTTATAAACTCAGAAAAATATTATTTTGCAAAGATTTCCTACTAAAATAAAAGATTGAAATCACATAACAGCTAAAATCTATTCTTATTTTAATATGAAGTATTGACTTCATAGAAATAGTGTCCTTGATTGTTCTTATTGCTTACTTATGATCATTATTCTCTCCAAGCTGTGCACGTGTCTGCATGCACATACATTTTGCAACCAGCACACAAAGGAAATTAATGTGCCCACAAAAGATTTTTTATTGACAAAATATTGATTCACTATGTTGAATTCAAGAGTGCGCACATACTTTTGTTACTGGAAAAAAATTGCACAACGTAAGATTTTTGCGCACACTGATTACTAAAAATTAGAAGGAACATTGCTTATGATGAAAGCCTAATATTGATGATATATTGATAATTCTTGTATTTCTAATTTCTTTTATTACAGAAGAAGAATTGATATGGTATTTTAAATATTTGCTTTTTATTTCATTACAGATCACCTGTGAGAATGATGTGCACTTACTGACTATTCCTGAAGCTTTCGCAGAGGATAATGGCACTTTCATGGTGAAAGCTGCTAATCCTGCTGGTGAAGCCAAGTGCTATGCCAAGATAGTAATCAAGGATGAGAATAAAACAGGTGTAGAACAAGTGACACGTGTTCGCCGTACAGTTGAGAGGGTTACTAAAGTTACAAGAACTGAGGAAATAAAGCAAACCCCTCCTGAATTCACAAAATTATTTCAAGATCTTACTGTAAATATGGGTGAACCAGTCATACTTGAGTGCATCATCACTGGAACACCCAAACCAAAAGTGAGTTATTAATTTATTTTAAATAAATTTAGTATCTGATTATCATATGACTGGCTATTAAATGGCTGTCAGTTATTCATATTGTTTTAAAATACTGTATTATGTATCATTAGTATTTCAGTATCATGCTTAGATTTACAAAATAGATATTTTGTCTTTGCTACAAATTAAATTTTAAATAATGAAAAAAATATCTTCTTGAATAAATCAAATTTTAAATCATTGGTATATAGTTGTATTTAAATTCACATTGTTTAATTTGTATATTAGTATTAAATAAACTAATTTCAAAAAGTACTCCTCTATGTCAATTAAATACAAGCAGTATACTCAAATAACAATATTGAATTTTTCGTAATTTTCTATGATATTTGTAGAAATTAAACATAAATTGACAAAGATGCAGAAAAGAATACATCTCTCTGGCTTGTCCACAGGTTCATAAAAGAGAACAAATAAGCAATTTCAATTCCTTTCCAAATTTTGTTTGGAAAATTGAATCCCTTCTTTGTGTTCTTGATGTTATTAAAACAGTGTTTAGGCTGATCCATTCTTCAGCCCTCATCAGGTGTACAATCCATAAGAAAAGAGAAAAATCTTTTTTCTCCAGGAAAATGGCAAGAGAAAAAAAGGTGGTCATTAATATACCAACCTGATCAGTCCATTTCAGCAGCTCTAGGTGCACAAATGCAACCATACCATCACCCATAGACAATGCAATTTTAATTACCACAAACCTGCTTTTTAATAGTAGCAATACCTTTGTGTTTATTTATTTAATTGAAGCTTGTGCAAAAGTGGGCAAGAATACATCTCTTAACCACAAGAGACAACAAAAAGATAGGTTTTTGGCTATATTTTGGTCGGCACAATAAGTGTCAGTATCTTTGAAAATAAAATTCATACAAAAAGATTTTAAATATTTACAATTAGATGATTACTTGATACTGATATTGTTTCACTTGAAGCAATTTACATTTTTTGTTTTTAAATTTTAGGTGTCATGGCAATTTAATGGAGAAAATATTTACTCAGCCCCATATCAGGCTACTATGGAAGGTGACAAGTATCGCTTAGTCATTAATAAAGTTAGTGAAAGTGATGCTGGCAGGTTCTCCATTACCGCTGAGAACCCCTCTGGAAGAGCAACATGCTCTGCACGACTTGTAGTGGAAAAAACAGCACTAACACCAGTACCAGTACCAGTAACAGTACCAGTGATACCAATGGAGACCAGTAGTTATGAATCTCAATTGTAAGTATTGCAATTTCAATGAGAAATCTGAAAGAGCATGGTCTTTAATTGATAACTTAGTACTCATACTTATTCCTCTTATTTTTTTGTAAATGAAAAAAGTATAAATAGACTATAAGGTATATGTGTTTATCTACTTTTCATACATAAAACAGAATTTAAAGGAACTTAAAATATGTTATTGGCTTTCAGGATTATTTTCAACACTGAATCCTTAGGATATTACACAAACCATTTGTAAACATATTTTATTTGTTAGCTTTTGGTGTGTTAATTATACGGGTATTTTTATTCTTAACTGTTGACTATGAAACACAGATACACATACTGCCTGAAGTATTCTTTTCATATAGTCAGAATTATATATACATATATATATATATTGTTTTAAGGATTTGTATATTTTAACCTTGTTTTCTTTATTTAAGGCTTAAATTGTGTTTGATTATTTATCTTGCGGTTTCAAAAGCCATCTTATACATGCACTTAATAGACTTTCTGAAAGCAACTACACATGTTGATAAATGACTGATCCTTAGTGTTAGAAATTAGCATATTGATGGAGGTTATAGTCTTGCATTAGAAAATGCCAGTTACAATACACACCTGTATTATTTACAGAGATGTCATCTATAAACTATTCTAATAGGAGTGGGCAGTAATTACATTTTCCTTAGTCTAGTGTTTCTGTTACTGTTGGTTCTTGTTGATAGTTATCATCCTCTACAGAGGGCAATTGTGCTGCAATGGTTTGGCAGTAGTATCTTGGCTGAGCCATATATTTGATTATCCACTTTTTGCTATGCAACCGGGATAGTGAATTAAGTGAAGAAGGGAGCAGTGTGAGTGTTACTAGCATTAGCCCTCAAAACCACTATGAATCCACTCGGTGCTTTATGTTGATATTTTTTATCTTCTATATATATATAATTTTGTATGTCTTTTTACAGTACTCGTACAGTGACGACACAGTCAGAAACCAGATTGAGTCGTATCATTGCGGACATGCAAGAAAAGAACTATAATGAAATGGAACACCATTCTACCACTATCACAACTCAAATACCTCCTAAGTTTGAGGTAAAAGGTCCTGCAGTTGCTACCCAAGACAGATTTGCAAGCTCCATTACAACTGATGTTCCACCTCAGTATCAACAAGTTGATCTCACAATTGAAGTACCTATCCCACCTAAATTTCTTCAAGCCCTCAAGAACATTACTGCTCTTGAAGGTACAAAAGTGACTTTTGATGGAGTTGTTACAGGTAAGATTTACTAATGCTTCTATTCACAAAAAAACCTTAATTGATTTAGCTTGCCTTTATGTGTATAAACATTCAATTTTCACCAGTCTTCCTTAATTAACTGAAAGATAATTTATGATAATATCACATAAATACTTGATTGACAAAATTTGAACTTAATTGAAATTACACTTGGATTATATAATTTAGAAGTGCTTTAACTTATAAACTAATCTCTTTGCAGGCAAACCTGAACCAAGTATTAAATGGTACAAAAAGGATAAAGAAATTACTGATGCAGCTGATTTTGAAATTTCGTATAAAGATGGCCGTGTTTCTTTAACAATACCCGAAGCAATAGAAGAGCATTCTGGCCAAGTTATATGCACAGCATCAAATTACATTGGAACAGCATCAAGTACTGCAGAGCTTATTGTTAAAGGTGAGTATAAGAGAAACTTGAATTAACCAAGTAAAAGTACTTTATCTATATACAATTAATCTTAAAATTGCACCTTAATATCCAATTTTGGAAAGAAACATTACTCTTTGTGTTAACTGCCATTTCTAAATTCTTCCCAAGTATTTTTGAAGCACTACAAAGTTCTGTATTATTTTTTCTTACTTTTCATCAAAAAACTTCAATTTACATTATGAAGTGCTTTCTATTTTACTTGCAGATCACGTTATCCTACAATTGTTTAGCACCTGAATATTTTTTATACAGTCTTTCATAATCCTGTGGGAGACATTCGAATGTTCATGTACAAAAAATATATCTATTTAATTTTATTTTTACAGCTTCAATGATTCCACCATCTTTCACGGAGCGTTTACAGAAGCGTCAAGTCAAAGAGGGGGAAGCAGTCAAATTGACAGTACGTGTTGCCGGGACACCTGCCCCACAAGTTATGTGGTACAGAGAAGGCTCCCACATTGTCAGTTCCCCAGATTTTGAAATTATTCAGGAAGGAGACATCCACACATTGTACATTCCAGAAGTTTTCTATGAAGACTCCGGTAAATTTACTGTGAAGGCTAAAAACCAAGCTGGTGAGGCTGAATGCTGTGCTGAACTGAGTGTTAAAGGTAACTTTTGATTTACTATTGCAGATTTTTAGATGCACTATGCTTCTCTAGCAGTGATAGTCAACACTGACAAGTTTAGATATCAACATATCGAATGTAACTTTTTAATGACGTAGTAAAAGAATATTTGTTTGTTCTTTTTGAAAAATATATTCCCGAAATCAAACTGTGACATAAGGTTGCGTTCGTTTTTTAAGAAGCTAAGACATTTTTTTAACATATTTCATATTGTGCTGTTTTTTAAAACATATCTCATATTGCAGTGTTTATTTTTTTAACTCGTGTTTAAATAGCACATCTATGGTCTGACTTTCAGGCTTGTTCATATTTTGTTCAATTAGTAAGTTTGTTAAATTATTTCATTGGACTTCCTCTCTGAAAAGTTTAAATTTTAGTTTAAAAAACATATATAGCTAAAAGATAATACTACTGTCAGTGAAACCAGTTTATTCCTGAAGATTTAGAATACATATTAAATATTGACTAATTTTTACACTATTGTTAATATCTTGTTAAATAATTTTTAGTGATTGTTACTATTTTTTGAATATTTTTTCAGCTCCTGCAATTGAGAGTGTTGCTCAGATTAACATACCTAAAAGAGCAGATATTTATATGCAACCTGTTGAGCCTCCGGCTCCAGTTTCAGAATCTGTTATGCCACATTTACAGAAACCAGCTGCCTTTGCACCCCCATCACCTTCACCAATAAGACATGTGCAAGCACCAGTTGCTAAACCTGCACAGTCACCAGTTCCAAAGCCATCACCGGCTCCATCTCCTAAACCTGTAGAGCAACCAGTTATTAAACCTGTGAAAGCTCCAGTTCCAAAAGCTAGTGTAATACCATCACCAGCTCCATCTCCTCAGCCTGTACAGCAACCAATTATAAAACCTGTCAAAGCACCAGTTCCTGTAGAAAGGACAGAAGTTGCAATGGAAATTATAGGAGAAGAACCAGTTCTTCCTCCATTTGAGAAAAGAATCAAACTTTTTAATCAACCTGCTGAAGAACCACCTGTTATGAAGCCTGTTACTATTAAACCACAAGCTAAACCACAAGCTAAACCTATCCTAAGAGAAAAGCCTTCATTTTCTACGGTAATCTTCATTTTTATATTCTATGAAATTCAATCATTTTATTTTTTCAAATATTACATTACTTAATATAATTTGAGTGCCATTTTATAGATTTCATCAAATTTGTTGCATTTTGCTGAAGTGAACTCAATGTTCCTAAAACAAAAGTAGATGTTAAATTTTTATACAGATATACTATAGCAAAAATATTTATCATTTATAGCATTTGTATATTTTGTTACATTTTACCTATGCTTTATCAATACATATTAAATTGATAAAAATTATAAAATTAGATCCTCTTTGTATTAACAAGTAGGAATTAATGTTATCTATGTATTTTAAACATTATGGAAGATTAATAACTAAGAAGATGAAAGCTTAGTTTTAGATATGTGGGAAACTGTACTTGAAATTGTTATACTGATTGCAATGTTTGGTTTTTGCTTGAATTGTAGACTCTTCATGATATTCATGTTGATGAAGGTGAAAAAGTGGTTCTTGAGGTTGTAATCACTGGACGTCCTGAACCAATTGTAAAATGGTTCAGAGAAGACATCGTCATAAACAACTCTCCCGACTTTGAAATTACATATGCTAATGGTATTAGCAGGCTTGTGATTGTTGAAGTATTTCCAGAAGATTCTGGCAAATATACCTGTGTTGCCTCAAATATTGAAGGTTCTTGTACAGCAACTGCTTACTTGAATGTGAACGGTAAAATATTTTTGCTTTTCATTAATATCTATTCTATATTCTCTTTCTTTTCCACCTATTTAGTAGAAATGTTTATTTAAGATTTTGATGTAAAATTACCTTAGAATTTGCTGTTTTATCTTTGCTTATGTAAAAAATGTACATTATAATATCAAGAGATGTCATAAGTGAATCACTCTGAACTTATTATAGCATGTTCACTATCTGGTTCCTCAATTTTTTAAACAGTTATTCTGTAAGAATATCAATTTTCATAAAGTATCTTTGTTTTAGGAATCTCTGTGTTATCATATTTTTTAGTTTTAATAGTATTTTAAAAATTGTAAATACTTAAAATGCTATTGCTGATATTTACTGAATTAATTGCTCTTATCTTTTACCTGTTCTGTTCAATTATATTTGCGTTTCACCTTTTAAGTATTAACTAACAAAAACTTTAAACTTTCAGCTGCTGAATCTTCATCTGGTGGTGCATCTCCAGTTTCATCTGCCAGGTCACCTGCAGTAGCAACACCTGGAGTTGCATCTCCCATTTCATCTACCAGGTCATCTACTAGGGTGATTTCACCTGCAGTAGCAACACCTGAACCTGTGTCCCTGGCTCCTGTTGCACCTGCACCAATTCTTGGTTTTAGGAAGGTGCCATTTAAAGTACCTCCTCCAGGGCAACAACCAGCTGCTCCTGCAGTACCACCACCAGAACCACCGATTACACCAGCCCAGAGGCCACCAATAACAAAACCTGCTACACCTGTCACTCAGCCTCCTAAATTCATTGAACAGCTACAAAATGCTACAATTATTGAAGGAACTAATGTGATGATGGAATGCAAAGTCATTGGAGTCCCTTTCCCACATATTATGTGGACACGGATGGGTCTCCCAGTTGTTGAAGATGAGAGGTAAAATCCTTCTAATCACATTTTTATCTAAAATTTGTATTGGTCTTGACAAATGTTTTAGTTTATGTTTATTCCATAACCAGGATAAATTTATTGTACAATACTTCTAGTTATGAGATTTAATATTCAATAATTTCTTAATTATTACTTTAGAAATTTTGGTTTTATCACTAATATCTAATTGAAAAAAAAACTACAATTCTGAAATTGGACTTTGATATAGTAATGCATACAAACCCTTAACGGAATTGCAAATAAATATTACCAAGACAGTAATTAAAAATAAATCAAATATTATTATTTTTGTTGTATTATTGATAATAGAGAGTTATTAAATAACTTGAAATATTGAAAGATATATGAAAATTGCTTTTATAAGAATATTTTAATGAGAATAAAGTATGAAATTTCCCAGGGCACACCTATTTTAGAATCATAACAACCTAAAGAGAAATTACTTTGCTGTAAATGTATTGTTTGTAAAATACTATTAATGAAATGGTGTTCAATTTTCTTTTTGGTTTTGAAAACTTTATCTTTATATTTTCAGACACAAAATCCATGTTGATCATGTGTCAGGCCGTTGCAGCTTCTTAATTGCCAAGTGTGCTATTGAAGACAAGGGAGATTACACTTGTATTGCTCAGAACATTGCTGGTCAGGATAGTACTACAGCCAGTCTCCTGCCAGGTTGGTTTTTTTTCATTGAAATTTTATAGTAACTTTGTTATAATATTTAAACTATATACAAACTACATTTTGCAGATACACTTCTTACTTGGATAATTCCTTGGTAACTATTAGTATTACATGTTGTGAATGCTTTAATAGTTTCATATCTCTCTAAGTGTGCTATCCTTAGTTGATGTGTAAAACCTTGACAGCCTGAATAAATGCTTTCACTCCATTAATCATACTAAAGACAGACATAGTCAACAAGTTACAGGTTTAAAAAGCCTGGGTTAGGTGTATGTGGTGTGTTAGAAAATGTTTTGCTTACTGGTTTTGTGTATTCACAATGCTGTGAAACCTAATTCCTGTAGCTAACTGGGAGAGAGAGAGTCAAGGGTTTTAGAGAAAGGAGGGAAAGTGAGGGTTGATGACCTTGACCAGAATTCTGTAACTGCAGACTATAATCAAGTCAAATTAACTCTTTGCTTAAAAATGCTTTTAGAATTGACAGTTTAGCCTGAATGTAATAATTAGAACTAGCATTCCAAGGGAAATTATGAATCATCGCCACCCATATTTGCTGTATTGGGGATGATCAATTAAAAAGTTGGAAAAAGGGGTGATCAATGAATAAGTTCTCTCGCCCTTTGTTGGTCTGTGATCAGTAAAAAAGGTCTGAATTTTTTAAAAACAAGCAGGCAGAAACTAGTGACCAATTTGCATAAACGTATATTGCATATTGAATCCCCCTCTAAAAACCTATTTAGGGGGGAATTTTCAAAAAACAAGTTTCTACTATGAACGGTTAGGGATATGTGAAGTCCGAATACATAGATACATAGAAATATCAGAACACATGTATAACCTAAACGCAGCAATAAACCAGTGTTGTGGGTAGCAGTAATTAATTATTTTAGCTGGGTAAAAATGAAGGAACCTTGGTTATATCTCAAATTAGTGTTTCTTAAATACCTGAAGCTTGTGGTATATCTTGCAGGCTTCTACTTATTATTCTTCAGTTATATTTGGTTCAGTTTTGTTAGCAGCTAACTGCAATCTCTGACCTTTTTTAAGCAATTGCCTGATAAGAGCATAAAATTTGACTGGACAGTTATGTTATACTTTTTTATGCCAGTTAGTACAATGAAAAAGTTTCCTTTTATTTTTCACAACCAAAACTTTGTGCTTACTGCTGACCTGCATAGTCTTGGTAGAGGTCTATTGTCTACATTACAATATTCAAATCCTAAAATGATAAATTTAACTTAAATACTGAATAATGAAGAAATAAAATCATAGAAAATTATAAAATGTATTTACTCCTAATAAATTATTGAATTAAATATTATAAAGTATCAGCTTTTTTTAAAAATAGATTTTTATTGAGAAATGTTCGATGTTAAAGATATATTTTGAATATAAAGCAAATGTTTTTTTATCCAAAAATCTAGCTCAACCAGAAAAAGTTGAGAAACCTCAGATATTGCATGAACTTGAAACCAGATTAGATACAAAGAAACCACCTGCGCATGAATTCTATGTACCAAGGACTGAACGTCTTTTGGAACTGAGAGCTGAAGAAAGACTTAGCCAAACTGAGATGGCCAAAACATCTGTTACTCAGGTATCTTATATCAATATTTTGTACTTCTAACATTTAAAATTTACTCGAAAAATTTACATTCACAATACCAAATTATTAAAATAGCTATATTTTTAAATACCTAATTACTTAATTATGTACAAATTCAAGTAAATGATATTAGGTAATATTGTTTTAAAAGTGTTAATATGATTTTAAAAAAGATTCATTGATATTATATTCATCATTGTGAACAGTTTAATTATGTGTATTTTGGTCTTATAAAGTTGTCTGATATAAATGGAATATAATTTTATTTTCATCATAATATTAATTAATTAATAAAGAGGTGTTTTAGAACATATTTATTTTTTGAGCCTATGATTAATTTTTAAAATATTTTGAATTTGCAGGAGTTCAAGTCATCTGCTTTTGAAGAAAGACTACAAAAAGAAATTCAATTCCGTGATGGAAAAATACATTTTATGGGAGATACTGGAAGCACAAGTGAATATGATTCTGAACATCCAGATGATAAAGTTTCATTTGCAAAAGAATTTCCTAAAATTTCCCAAACATTAAAAGATTTCAAACTGATTGAAGGCTCTGATGTAACATTTGTTTGTAAAGTCTCCGGAAAACCTAGGCCAAAGGTTTGTCAGATTATAATTCATATTCAACTCCAACCCACCCCCTCACACTAATAACTCCAGTTCAAGTGAATACAAATTAGTTTATCATATTTTATAATTTAAATTTATATTACAAGTTTATTTTTGTCATCAGTGTTCATGAATGTTTACAACAGGAACTACTTTAATACTTAGTTTATTATCAGTTAGAATAAAAATATTTTGAGTTAAAAATAAATCTTTAAAATAAATCCTCCGGCACAAAATAAGTAAGATTTGTTATACAGGACTGAATTTTAATGTGTAAGATTTGTTATGTAAGATCCTTATGTTGAATGATTTACAATATTGTAATAAAGAATTGAGTTTTTAAAAAATCTTTAATAGTATAATAGTATTTTTAGGCTGGAAAAGTTCAAAATACCAGTTAGTCATAAAGTTATCAATTTCTGTGATATAAACAGTAAATTAAAAAAATGTCAAGAATTGTATTATTTTATATTATTTATGTTATAAATTCCAATTGGTATTTTTATTAATTTAAATGTTCATTTATTTTTCAGATTGCCTGGTATAAGGATGGAATTCGTGTTAAACGCTCTAAACGTGTTGAAATGAAATATACCCATGATGGCTACTGTACTTTGAAAATACGGACTGCTCTGAAAGAAGACGCTGGCCAATTTACAGTATTGGCTGTTAATTCTTCTGGAAGAGATACCTGTTCTGCTGAACTTTTTGTTGATGTTAAAGGCATTGACAGATCATCTTTTGTTGAACCAGAAACTCTGGAGCGAATGCTCAAAAGGTATTTGATTGAATGTATTTGATATTCTTTTATGTGTATTAGTAAGTTATGTCAGTCTTTATGTAGTTATATATACCAGAAACCATAAGGATGAATAATTACTTTCCTTTTAGCAAAATAAATTAAATATCTCAGTCACTTACAAAATTTAAATCAATTTTCTCATATCAGCTTTAATGGTAACTATATTAACATTTTAGGAGATAATGATACACTGAACATGTGGTAGTAAGACTTGATGTGAGAAGGTTACATATTTTTTCTCAAATTTATCAGTTTGTAGAGTTGTTATACTATTTGGATGGTTTGGCTGCTTTTACCTTTGTGTATAGCTGCCCCTGTCCCAATGTAGTAGCAGGCTAAGTTTGGAATTGGTTACAGAACAATAGTGGAAGTTCAATGTACACAGAGGCATGAAACAGGTACCATATTGTAGCTCATGAAAAAATAGGAAATAATAAAATAAAGAAGATTTTAGAATCAGCAATAACAAGTATTTATTTAAAACCACAGGGCACTGGTGAAGCAGCTATCTGCTTATTGCCAAAGGTAATATTAATGCGCCAGAAAGTTTGTTTGCAGGAATGAAGTTCTTAGTTGTAAATTATAAGACATGGTGTGATCTGGTAGCCACATTGTGTGTAGATGTATGCAGGATGAGATTTGTAGTTGTACCCCGTCACTCAGTGAGTATCTCTGAGGGATGTCTATCTGTTGACACTTCAGGTAAGTCACTAACTTAACCCTGATGTGTGTCTGTATTTAAGGGTTCCAGATTTGCTCCTGCAAAGCAGTCAGAAACTGGATTTATAAAAAAATACCATATTTTGATTAGTTAGAAAATATGTTTTGTGTTTTTTTGACGAATTCTGGTTGTCAGTTGCAGATACATCCCAGGATACAAGCTATTGAACAAAAGTAAATTAATCATTTATTATTTGATTGCTATTGAATAAACATAGAATGCTACAAACATTATAGTTTAGGTTTGTTTGAATGATTTCTTTTAACACTTTTGTAATATTAGTTTTCGGTGATATCTTCAGTAAAATTCTTACAATTAATAGAGATTATTTGGAACATTTTTAATGAATAAATTGTGCATCATTAAATTTCATTTAAATTATTTTTTTTCTTCAGAGATAAAGAGAAGCCTCAAGAAAGTGGAAAAGGTGGAGTTTATGAATCATGCTCCAAGCCCGTATTTCAGAAAATACCAGAAAGCCAGGAAGTACGTGAGGGTCAGACAGTGCGATTTGATTGTTATGTCACTGGACGACCATACCCTGAAATTACTTGGTATAAAAATGATGTTGAGCTTTTCTCTGATGACCTTCACAAGGTAAGAAATTATTTTTTTAGTTGGTATTATGATGTAATAAGCAAAGGTATGCCTACTAAACACAGATACGTACCCAGTTCGTTTAATCTTCATGTTTTAATATGAACTACCATTTTTTAAAATTATCCAGTGTATTTCACTGTTTCATACCAACATTTATACATGTCAAATTTGTTTTTACTTTTACAACTTGTTTGACAAAAGAATCAGTTGTTGTAAATTAGCTTTTCCCAATAATATAACATAGTTTGTAACATAGTTGAGAGACAGACATTTTAGATATAAAAATGCAAAATTATTGGACTTCTTATTGATATGCATTTGAATAATATAAAGATTAGCCTGAAAATTAACATGAAGTTTTCTTACATTAGTTTCATTTTACTTGAATTTTTCAAATGTCTTAATTGCCAACTAAAATTCATTCTAGGTTGTTGTGAATGAGAATGGAATCCACTCAGTTATTATCCTGTCTGCTTCAAGTCAAGATGCTGGACAATATAAATGTGTTGCTCACAACAAAGGTGGAACGGCTACCTTTAGCGTGATACTTAGTGTCTCAGGTGAGTAACATTGTATACATTCTTTAATTGCATCATCATATAGACTTTAGATATCAAATTATGTCATAGAAGTCTATTCTGTTGTGTAAATTATGTGGATAAGACTTTAATAAAGCAATATGATCCAAATTAGCAAAAACCATGTGAAAATTAATAAAATATACTTTCATCATTCCAGAACGTCTGCAAGTACATCCACCTCAATTTATTGAACGTCTTCAAAGCTTTACTGTGAAGGAGAATAATGCTGTGACCTTGTCATGTGCCGCAGTGGGCTTCCCAGTACCTATGATGAGTTGGCAAAAGGACGGAAGAATGCTTTCCAATAAAGAATACAAGTAAGTTTTTATTTTTAATAATTACAAACCCTCAACCAAGGTTTCTTCAGTTTTCAAGTTGGTCTGGCTGGCTATGTATGCATGCATGTATCACACATACAGGCCATACCAATGGAGCTAGAGGGCTGAAAATTTAAACCTTTACTCCTTATTATGTCTATTATGTTTTTTTTGAAAACTCCCCCCTAAATAGGTTTAAAATAGTGGGGTGTTCAATTTGCCATGTAAGTTTATGATAATTTGATCCCTTAATTTGTGTCTGCCAGCATTTACGGTTATTTTTTGAAAATTCAGACTTTTTTAGTGATCACTGCCCAACAAAAGGTGAGAGAAGTAACTTATTCATTGATCACCCCTTTTCCCAATATTTTAATTGATCCAATAGGAAATATATTAGTAGAGAGATGAAATTTATAACTCATAAAAACATATTTCATACAAAAATACCTATTGCCATTTTTATCCTTTACAAAGCTATATTCTTATAAATATTGTTTTATTTCACAGAATGACAACTGATGGCAGCCGTTCAACCTTGACTATTGAGAATGCTACCCTAGCAGATTCTGCTTGGTTCCAGTGTTCTGCTGTCAATGTATCTGGATCTGCTTCAACACGTTGTAAATTGACAGTTTCAGGTAATTAATTTTATAACATAATATTTCCTATAGCTAAACTTGATGCATTCTTGTATAAGTGAGCAATTGTTTATAAATATAATAAATGTTACTTTATGTAGTTAGTCTCTTATTTTTATCTGTAATGTATTTCAAGGTATTTTATATTTTTAATAGGTTTTATTCTTTTACATAAGAAATGAATTGCAGTATAATATAAGTTGCGATAAATGAAAACATAATGCATAACTTATCAAGTAATTTTTAGATGCACTATGCTTCTCTACTGTCATATCAACATATCGAACATAACTTTTTAATGAGGTAATAAAAGAATTTTCTGATTCTTGAAATCAAACTGTGACATAAGTTGCCTTCATTTTTTTAAGAAGCTAGGACATCTTTTTAACATATCTCATACCGTGTGTTTATTTTTTTAACATTTAAATCAACTCGTGTTTAAATAGTGCATCTATGGTCTGACTTTCAGGCTTGTTTGTATTATTATCTATAATTTGATTATTAATATTAATTATAAATTTTACATTCTTTTTGTCACAAATGATGATAGTTTAGGTAATATTTAATATTTTTTACATTTATCTATGGTCAAAAAATTCTGCTGTTTAAGTATAAATAATCCTTAAAAGTTTATATTTAAGTATATTTTTGTGTGCAGTTTATGTAATGAAATCATGAATTTCTATTAAAATATAGAGAAGAATTGCTTGATAAAAGTTGACCTAGCATTACATTTAATTGTGTTCCTGGCTTATTATTTTTGTAACTTAAAGTTTTTATGAACAAGCAATACATATTTCAATTTTAGGTGCTGGTCCACGTGTGGAATCTCCTGAAAAACCAATGTTTGGATTTGCAAGAAGAGATTCTCCGTAAGTAAAAATATAATAGTCTGATGATCTCAGATATTTTAGAAAGAAAACATTCCATCCACAGGATTAAATTATTGTTGTTGATATTTTATATTTTCCCATTGAGAAAAATGCTATACCATTTCAATTTTTGAAGCTGTTTGTATAACCCTTCAATGGCTATCCTTGGGAAAGCAGAGGATCTCAATAAATTACATGTAGAGCAAAGATTTTATTTCAGGTTCTTGATTTATGATCAAATTTGTTTAAAACTACATATATCAAGTATGTCACATAACATTAATTACTCAATGTTATCACATAAGTAAATTGTTTGTGTAAGTTATTACATGATCAAATTAATTCCTATGATATAAATCATGGCAAATGATTCAAAACAATACTTCAGATTTAGAGCTATGAAGATATAAATGCATACTAGAGACAATTATATTTTTTAAATATACACTTGTTCTGAGAAGAAATAATTAAACATTGGAATTTAGATGATATATATGTTACTTTGAAGGGATGTTTTTATTGATACTTTAAATTGTACCTACTATTAATATTTTTTGTGTTTAATGTCAATATATTAGTTTCATTTTTTGTCTGTATAATGGTTTTAAAATATTTTTCTATCAAAGAATGAGTTTATTTGAATCAGTATTTATGCTTATAGCAGGAGAATTTCAGCTATCTCATACAATAGATTAATACATTCTATTAAACTAGTAGGATTACATCATAATTAGACAAATTTTTTTATTCAGACATTATGAGATTCAACCTGAAGGTCCAGTTCAACAAATTTCTTATGCCACCGAACATGACAGTGCAACATTAAAACTTATGAGAGAAGATGATATTGGAAGGTTCGCAAGGAATCTTTAGTTAGGCATGCTGTGTCAGTCTGTGGTGTAATGAGCTTTATGAATACCAATTTCATTTTATTTAATATAAATAAAAGACCAAATAATGTATAAATCGTAAACTGATTCTTAATGAAGTGTTTTTGTATATTTATATTTATGTTGTATATTTATTTAGATGTTTTAGATTTATTCTGTGTATCTCTTAGTTTTGCTTGGTATCATTATAATAGAACTGTTAAGCTGTACATACACTTCACATGGAATCAGTTGAGATTTGAAATTTACCTGAGCAAAAGTTCATAATTTAATAGTTAATTTTATTTTCCTTGTATTTAAAAAGAAATCCAAATGAACACACATGTGCACATTTTTTAATTATAATTGAATTTTGGTCTTTTTATTTATATTGCTCACACTTTAGATCTGTGTGCTTGTACAAATTCTTTGTATTTTGCTGTTTAGCCTAGATTAGATCCTGTTGAGTGGAATTATTGGTGATTTATTTTAGCATGATTCAATGTTTTGTAATATTTGCTATCTCGTTTTCCATTTGATTTGCTGTAGCATCTTCTGAAAAATTGTTTGATAGTTTAATTTCTGGCAGCTGTAAGATATTGAATCAACTCCTTAACTCATTACTTTTACTTTTTTATAGTATTCTACCACTAGTTGTTTTTCTAACTTATTTCTAGTACTATCTGCTGCTTATTTAATTGAATTAATGAAAACTCTCATTTGCATATATAAAACACAAACAATTATTATACTTTAAAAAGTATATTGGTAATTTGGTGATTAATATTTTAGTTTATATACAATTTGCTGACATGAGTTAATGGTTGATTCTATAAACTGGTTGAAAATATTTTCTTCTTTTCAGTACATCCTTGATTTTCTTAGAGGCTTTCATTTTATTTGTTTTTATTTTCTTGTGCATGTTTTCAACAATCATTTTGGCGTGGTGATTTTATTTATATTCACTGAATAGTTTGAGCAATTAGACTCAAAACTTTATTATTTGCACTTGACTTTTTTCAAATCTCATTTTATAATGTAATTATTATCTGTTTTTTTAAAAACCTTTTGAGCAAATATATTTTATTTTTAAGAATTTGATTTATTTCTTATTCAATTTCTAGTGCTGAATACTCTCATTGCATTTTATTAGTTGAGAAACGGGGAGTATGTAGTATATTCTATATTGCTTTTCATAAAATATATTTAATGATATATAAAACTATTTCTAATGACAAATATAGATTTTACAGTTCAAGTAAACTTTATATGTACACTGTTGTTATTAACTTGAAGAAGAGAAAAAATTCCCTGCTGAAGATTTGAATTAAAATTTGATTTTAAAAGTCATCCAGATTTCAACTTCTGATAATTGATAAAGGATAATAACCAAATAATATAGAATAAAGCATTCTATATTATTTGGATATTATCCTTTATCAATTATCAGCAAATAAGCCAGTATCTAATTTCCTTTAGTATTTATGATTCCTTATGAAAAATTTGTTTATTTTACTGAATGAATTGAAAGACTGAAACATTAATCTATATATCATACAATTATAGTGATAATTGGCATAAAAATGTTTTTGAAATAGCTCTGAAATTTCCACTATGATACTATTTTTTATATAAGTAAAACTACTTGTTTTACAAAATAATTTAATGTACCTCCTGTTCATTATTTTTATATGCGATACATTAGAACATTTTATTTACATTTATCAGTTCATATGAGCTACAAGAAGATGGTCTTGTACAGCAAATAGGCTATGCATCTGATACAGAGTCAGGTGTTGTTAAGATCAAGAAAAAGAAAGCAACAAAGAAACGCAGGTGTGTTCAAGTCAACTATAGATCTTAGATATACATTTTGTGTGTGTTTTCTGTATTCATTAGTGTAATAGCTCTAATCCTACTTTATATATTTTCAATGTTAGGATATTAGTCATACTAATAAATAGTTAATCTATGTAGATTTAGTCTAAAATGATATTCTTATAGGTTTTAGTCTTTTTTCTCATTACTGCTTTACACTTACATTTTACCATATAGTATATAGCCAAAAAGTAGTGTTTGTGTGACTATTATTTTATTTTCAGTGTTTTTCATGCAATTAAACTGAATTTAATCTGTTTCTAATGTAATGAATATTATTTTTGTCATAGCAAACTCTGAAAAGCTATTCAAAGTAATTTACACATAATCTTTTGCCTTCTTATTTTAGTAGTGGTTTATTTAGATGAATAGGATATAGTATTATTGAGTAAATATTTTATGCAATGGTAAAATTATTTTTTTTATTGAATATCAAATTCATATATATATATGCCTACATACAAACATGCACACTTGTGTGTGACTGTATGTGTATGTTAGACAACGAAAGAAAATATTTAAACTTGAAAATAAGTTATTGTAAGTTTTAGCTGTAATCTTTTTTTTATTTATCTGTGTGTACTTTTCGAGTTAGTACTTTTTTAGCATGCTTATCTATGTAAAAAGGATTTAGTTTAATTTGTTCAGTCTCAAATTAGCAGATACTTTCTTTTAGTTACTATATATGCATGTTGACATTTAGTTTTGTAACTCTAGAAAGAGCTTTTAGAAAACCTTTTATACTTTATCACCTACCTAAGTATTTTGCTAATCTGTCAAGTATTCTTTATTTGAGGCATATATTATCATTCAGCACTTTTTATTAATTTCTCCCAAAATAATGTTGAAGCTTTTGTTTCTGCTTTGTTTTATTGTAGTGATTCAGGAATCAAATGCTTTGTTTCTGCTGTTTTCATTTTTATATTTAGAGACTTGTAAATATATATACTTCATTAGTATCTTCACAGAAAGATGACTTTTTTTTGTTTTGTGTGTAATGATGCACTTGCATGCTATATGTGTACATTTTTGTGTATGCAACCACTTCAACTTGAAGTGATTTCTGTTACAGATGTAGCTATAGAAATTACCAATTAATGCTTTGTTTAAATTTTCAGACTATATACATATCCATTCTATTTGGATTAATTCAGCTTTATCTGGATATTGCATTAGTTTTAATCGAGTTACTCTTCATTGAGTGTTTTTTGTTAAATCACTTATTTTGTTACAATGTTTTTATTTTCATCGCTTATATAAGCTGCTTATTTTAAAATATTTTGACAGGGCAAATATTTAATTTGAATATCTGGAATTTTGAGCAATTTTCATCGAATTATTGGTCTTAACTTTGCTTCTTTTTATTGTAATATATTATAAAAAGAAAGCAAAATAAAACTTTTTATAAATAATTTTCTGCTTTGGGAATGGATATATTGATTTTTAAAACAATATATCCATATAACTTTATTATATGTGTATACGTTTGAAGATATATCTTGAAATAAAATGGAGAAAAGATGATAATGACAATTTCTTAGTTTGATCAATATGGTATTGTAATTTTAGAATTTTGGGGGAATTATTTATTTAAAGATCAATAGATAGTCTCTTCATGCTACTTCTCAAGTATTTGGTACAATGGAAAGGACAATCTATATTCTTATTGGCCAAATGCCATGCTAAAAACAAAGCTGAGGATACTAATCCAAATAATTAATGAAATATTGACAATGCTTTATCTCAGAATTTCAGATAATATTTGCTGAATAATGTTATTTTGTTGTTTTCTTATTAGTTTATACCATTATTTGTTAAAATCTTAATGAAGCATCAGTTTCTTAATTCTTTGAATATTGTTATTATAGCTAGCAAAGTTTGTGGAAATAATGTTCATATTTAATATATTTGAACATTTTTAATTTTATAAAATACCTGGCAAGCTTTATTATTATAATTATATTAATGCTTGTCTTTTTTTACCATAAATTGACATACTTAAAATTGGCTAAATACCAATTTAAGTATATAAAATATATTGTTTTACCTTTTCATTTGTAGAACATGCAATTTTGATATATCAATTTTGAAATGTTTATATTTCTTGTTGGAAAACAAAAAATATCCTCACAAACTTTGCTATGAATATATGAATTTACTATACAATCCTTATCTCAAAAACTTCTGCCTGCTTTAAATAGTTATAAAACATGTATGCTAATGTTGAAAATGAATGTCTTGGTTATCATTCAATAATTTTGAAAAATACAAAAACTATCAATTGTGTTTTCTCAAAATTAGCTCTTCTTTTGAAAATACTCATGTAGTGTAAAGCCTAATTCATCTTCATGGGAAGAAGATTGAATTATTTATGCTTGATAAATGTTATAGATAAGTAATTAGAAGTCTTTGAGTTTAATAGGTTTGTGGAGTAGATTTTCTTGATTTTACTTTTGGTCTCACCAATTTATCTGAAAAAGAAAAGATAAGAATCAATAGTTTTTCTTTATAAGACACTATTTGACTGATTCCTATATTAATTCAATTTGTACTGCCCTCCTCTGCAGTTCACCAGTCCTTGTAGACCAGAAACCCATCAAGGTCCCAGTCTTTGTTCCTGCAGTTGTACCTACAACTGAAGAACCCATTCAGGCTCAACCTTCAGATGAAATAGATTTCAAGCCACCATCTATAGCACAAGCAAAGATGCTCTTTGATCAGGCTGGCAAGCCACTTCCTCCACCAGCTACACTTCCCAAGGAGTCTATTGCACCTTGCACAATACCAGTTTATGCAACAGCCAAATCAGTGCAACATGTTACAGCACCCACACCATCTGTTGCTCCTGTTCCAGCTCCAAGTCCAGCTCCAGCTCCTGCTGCTACCCCTGTGGGTCGTGGAGACTCCCCACCAAGGTTCATAAGCAGTTTATTACACATGCATGTCAATGTAGTTTCGAAAAAATCAATTTCAAAATATCTTATCAACATCTAGCTACATCTTGGTGTACATGGAAAAAGGGGTATTCATAAGCAATTTAACTTATAAATGCATGATCATTTTTCATACTTTTGTAGTTTTTTTTTTATATTTATAATAAATACATTATGTTCATTTATGGTTCTGTTTGTTTTCTCATTTATATGTTCATATATTTCATTTGTCACAAAAACATTGAGTGTAACATATTCTTAACTGTTATCCAAAGAAACTTTCAGATTTATTTTTTACAATGCTTTGGAGTAAAAAAAAATGTGAACTGAATATTTCCAAAAGCTTTGTGCTTATTTAATTTTAATTGGATACTTAATATGGCAAAGTTGTTGAATTAAAATCCTTAATTAAATCATCATAGAATGCAAGGGGTGTGTGCAAGATGGATGAAAAGTACTTATGTTTACTATAGAATGTAATAATTTATGATGGGTAAAATCTTTCTTCCAATAACAGCTATGAACTTCAGGAAGTGGGACCAGTACAACAGATTAGCTATGCTTCTGAAATAGGAAGCGCTGTCCTCAAAATTGTTGAGCAAGTGGATATTAAGAGGTTTGTTTCATGTTGTGGTGGATCTAGATATTAGTGCTGCCCATATGCTGCAATATTACTTTGTATGAGTTTGATTAACCCAAATATCCATCTGCTTGAAATGTGCCATCTGTTAAGCAGGTTACCAATATTCCTACCGTTTTTCTCCAGTGTGGTTTTTGATAACAATTCCTTCCCAATCTCTTTTTGAAACTTATAATTGCAATGCAATCTCTCTCCCTCCTCTTGCAAGACCATTGTGAAATGTGAAATCAGATCTTATGTTGAAATGCTGACTTAAATGAATATTTAATTTCCTTCAATTCATCAAATCAACAATTACCATATTAATACTGATTATACAATCAAAAGAAAATGTAATTTTCACTCCCACTTTTATACCCTTTATATAAGACCTAAGATTTTTTTCATTAATTTGCAAAATGAATTTTAAATAAAAATTTTTAGCCAAACATAATATTTTAATTTTTACATCTTTAATAACCAAATATAGTTCTTATAGTCCGTGCAACCTGCTTTTGGAAGGTTTCTACCTCTGTAATTGTCAGTGTTCTTAATTGCTTTTATGTTTGTGTTGTTCTTTTTATTCCCTACATCTTTATTCAATGTACTAATCAGATTTCATGAAACTGGTTAGTTCATTTGAAGTTAGACTTCTGCTTTTCCATGAGTATTTTGCATGTAAGCAATTTTGGGGCATAGCATTTTAAGGGAAGCAGGACTACACACTGAAAGAACCATGCTTAAGAGTCACCAATTTTCTGGAATTATCTGAGATCAATGAAGGAATCCATAATTGTGATTCAGTGTATATTTTAATGCAATACTTAATTTATATTTATGATTGTAATATTGCCTGAATCTAGATACTTTCTGGCAACATTACAATGATAAATGTTTAATCACAATTTTAGACTTTCTTCAAAGATTTTTTACATTAAAAATATTTTTATATATCAAGAAGAATCTTTCAGCTTGTGTCATTTTCCCTTTATATATTTTTTGTTTACTGAGGACTATAACTTTAGTTAGCAAGCTGTTAATTTTATTTTTACACTAATAATTTTGTTCTATGTTGATTTTGTGAAAACTTTCATCAGTGAGAATTTTTGAACAAAGCAGATAGCATACATTTATTTTAGTCATTTGCTTGATTTTACTTATTTATATTTAGAAATGTTACCCAAAATTTAATTGTAAAATCTGCTATTGATATAATCAGAAATTTAAGATACAGTGCATGTTTTGTCTAGTTACTCACCTGGTTCACATACATGGCAAAGGAACAACAACTTATTTCAACATTTATTTAATACTTTGTTGGGATTCAGCAATTTCTTTTTACTTGTATTTATGTTATTCATATTGAAAACAAATTATACTTAGTAAAATAAACAAAAATGTGATTCCTGAAATAGATTCTTTAAAAAACATTTTTATAAAATTGAGGCTATGATAGAAAATATTTTAGGAGTTTTCTTTGTTCTTCCTTATTTTTAGTGATTAAGGAACATTATTTTTAAGGATATTAAATTGCGTCAGTTTGAGGATTAGAGCATGTTCCTATATCCCGTTTGCTCCATATATCATCTATTAAATCCTTTTGACAATGTACTTTTCCACATTAAAGACTATACCATATGAAGTGCTGAAAAGCTTTGTACATTGATTCAAGTAAATAGTTGAAAGGCTTGATGTGAAACAGAGTTGGTATTTATGTTTGCAGTGTATCCCATTAATATTAGAAGGCATGTTGAAGTACTTTGACATAGAGTTTGTAACAAATGTCTGTACTTAAAAAGAAAAAAACATCTTCCAATTTGTGTTTTTACCCTTGATCCATATGTATATATTCCTTTCCTAAATTCCTTATATATTTATGTCATAAATTGCTGGAACATTGATAAAATTATTGAAATACTGTTTGCATTCTGAATTCATAAATTATAGCCATTATTTCAAATCTTTAATTCATCTATATTTTCTTATTTCATAATATTTCTTTTGACTTTATTTTAATCATAATTATTGTATACTCTTTGCATTCTGAATTCATAAATTATTTAATTATTTAAAATCTTTAATTCATCTATATTTCTTATTTCATAATGTTTCTTATGAGTTAATTTTTAATCATAGATTTCAATTAAAATATCCTATTTTTATTCCTGTAGTTAATCTTAATTTTAATTTAGCTTGAGCTAATCACATTGGAATATTATAAGTATTTAAAAGTTTGAAATATTCATGAAGTATGTTACTATTTTTATTACTGTTTTTCAACATTAATATAAAGAAATTAAAAAATACACTTCATAGTTTCTCTTCATGGAATATATACATTGATGGAAAATTTTTTTTTTTAATAGGGACGATGAGAAACAAGACAAGGCACCTATCCCTGTTTATGAAAAGACTGAACCAAGGTTAATATTTTATCTTTATTACTTAGTTCTACTTAAAAACTCATTTGATATCATACAGCTTCCTTGATAAAAATAAAAAGACTTTACCGATATATGTATCTCTCATTAGCTCTGAGGAAAGAAGAGCTCCAAGTATTTCAAGAGAGCTATATTTATTTTGCCTTCTTAATTCAACTACATTGATTTTACTCATTCAGTTCAGCACTTCTAAAAGATTACATGGCCTTTTCATATGTTAATAATATTTTTCTTAGAAATTGATATTTGAAACTATCCCTGATATAAATCTGTTAATTTTTCTCCAATCAAAAAGGTAAAGTATATTTTAGTTTATAAAATTATTCAATATGAAAAAAAAATTGTATCTCATGAGTAAATTTATTCATTGATTCTTTTTGTTCATTATAAATTTCATCAAAAATGTATGCATGTATATACAGTCATAAATTGACAAAAAACTATTTCTCATCTTGATGAAAATTAAACGGATTTTCAATTCTAAATAATTTTTGGTAATATTGAAAGTTGTTTCATTAAAACAGTATAATAAACCAATTTATTAACTTTAGACATTATAGACGTAATATTAAAGATATAGCTACAGTAAGTTTAAAAATTCCGAAAAAAAAATTCCTGTTTAATTAGAATTTATGTATTAACATAGGTTTCATTATTATTATTATCAATAACCTTCCAACGATTCACAAGCCTCATAATACAATTCTTTTGGTGTGGAAGAAAGTCTTTTGATGTGTAGGAAAAAAATGTAGAGAGATTAGATTTCATCTCTTCGTGTTTTGAGGACTAGCCCATCAATATGGTTCTGTAAACTCCTGAATAGGTGGTATTCAGATAGAGCAAGAACTGGAGAATAAGGAGTTTGTAGAATTCTTTTCCCAGCCAAGGTCTTCAATCTTTTTAGATGTGATCTTTGTTGTATGGAGCCATGCATTATCATGATGGCAGTTTAAGCACTAACTGCTGGCAATAGATGTCTGCTGTGACTGGTATAGCAACCCAAAGTGGACCACACTAATGTAATCCCACTAAATACTTTCCAAAACTTTGATTGGATGGAGGTCCATTTTCAAATATCACTTTTGTTCATGACTAATTTCCTGTTCCATTTTGTATAGCATGGCTGCAGCCATTTTTGATGAACAGTGTTCATATCGTAAAGTTTACGAAGATCTGTTTCAAATTCTTTTGATAGCTTACTGAATTTTTATTGAAAAACAAAAAACAAAAAACAAAAAACACTTGCCAATGCATATTTCTTAGCTATGAGAGATAGACTGTGCTAAAATTATCTTGAAACAATTTCTAGTTTACATTTGCACAAGCATTAAGTGTGCACATACTTTTGTCACAGGAAAAAAAAATTGGCACAACGGAAGATATTGGCACATACTGACTACTAAAAATTAGAGGGCACATTGTTCACAAGAGTGCAGAAAAGTGCAGATGTCCACAATTGCTTTATAAATGGCTTCTCTCAAATCATGGGGAACCCATTTTCCAAGTTTAGGCATTTTTCCAAGTTATTGCAGATCATAGTGATCCATTGAATAGCTTGAATTCAGTTTTTGAGCTAATTCTTCTACTGTAACAGCATTATTTCTATCAAGTTCAGACAAAAGCAGGTCATCATTAAACTCAACAGGACGACTTTTTTGTGGCACATCTCTTAAGCTGAAGTCATCTTTTCTAAACCTTTCAAATCATCTTTGCCAATTTATTTAATTTAAAGAATCTATCCTATAGACACTATGAATAGTTACTTTTGCAGCATTATTGCCTTTTCTAAACTTATAGGGCATTACATATCTTATGTGCTCTGTAGACACACCCATCTTTCGGAGGGTCAAGTTAATTACTATGGCAATGTAATTTACTTGTTTAAGACTGTACGAACATGTGCTAGCTTGTATTTTTATTTATTATTATTTTTAAATTGTAAAAATATCATTCAATCTATTGCTATCAGATTTCAAACATAACTTATGTGATGACCTGGTAGTAATTTGTTTCTGATTTTCAAAAACATTATATTTGCACTTCATGAATTTCATGGGTGATTCTTTAAATTGATATTTTTATGTACAAACATAATCAGGATTTGCAGTATGCAACAAACAATTTCAATATCCAAAATATTAAGAAATTGAAAGAATTGTTTATTTTCAGATTTACTTTTTAGAATGTTTTATGAGAAGTCTTATTTGACCAAGAGATGATTTAGATAAGGGAGATAAATATATCTGAGAGAATTTCTCTTCACTGGAATATTATTAATATTGTTATTGTTAAAAAGTAACTCCGTAAAATAGATATTAAAATAAAAGAAATCAGGTCTGGTTAGTCACTCAAAAGAAACCATCATGTGGTCAGCATGCCAGTGTTGGGGTGATCAATTAAAAAATTGGAAAAGGGGGGTGATCAATTAATTTTTCATGAAGGAGTAAATCTTTAAATTTTCTAGCTCTATTGGTGCGGCCTGTACACATGATATATAGATAGATAGCCAGCCAGCCAAAATCACTTAAAAACTGAAGAAACCTATGTTGACAGTTTTGGTTGGCGGTCTCTAAAATTTAAATAGTAAATAATTTATAGTCTGTTTAAAATAGCCACTTTGATGTTTGACTTTGAAAAAATATTGAAGAAAGGAAGGCAAATTTAAAAGCTCAAGAAGCTATAACAATTTCAAGAAGTAAATTCATTTATATTTTATTACTGTACTATTTCAAAATTTATTTTCTCCACTAGCACTAAACAGCAAATTTAAAATTATAAATAACATTATATACTGAATGAGAATTACTCACTAGAAAAATATTTATGCAATATTGAGTCTATTAATATCTAATTCTTTAGTGATTTAATTAGTGTTCACATGGTTGATATCACTGGTTGATTAAAATCTTTTTCTCTCACTTTGTCCTTCTCCAGTGATTGTTATATGAAACCAAGTGTAAAAATATGAATTCTTTACAGTATAAACATTTAAGAGTTTAAATTAAACACTATGATGCATCTCCAACTAAATTCAGGAGGCCCAAGCTAGTTCTTGAATATATCTAGTTTTTGGATTCCCACAACAAAAATATATTTGTTAATTTTCCATTACAGCTATTATCATTATCTAAATCTGATATAATTAGTATATAGTAAAATAATTAGTGAATACGATCTTATATTTTTAAATATCAAGACTTATTTAATTTTCTGATTATCATTTCCTTAATTTTTGTGACAGTTTTTGTATGTATCAAATATAATTCAGCTAAGAATTTCAAACAAAAATGGGAAAAGAAGCAAAACCTCTGAGCATAAACATTTCTATTTAAGAATTTACTCAAATATCTATTTAAAATGTAAAAGAGCTTATAAACATTAAATTTGGACCTGCATTCAATGTGTCCCTATATGTAACTTGTAATATACATAATATGATAATAATTGAAAATATTGATTGACATAAGCTTAAAGTATCTCATTATTATTCTTACAAGTATGCAATTATTATTTAACTCTCATATTTATAGACTGCTTGTAACTGCTGTGGAACTCTTCAATGAATAGGATTTTAAAAAATGGAACTCTTTTCTGAACTGAATTAAAAAAAAATTTTTTTTAATTATGAAAAAGTGCAAAGGAGTAACTTTAATCAAAAGTTACTTTAATCAAAAGTTACTCCCCTTGAATTACTTCTTGAATTTCCTAGAATGAATTTAAAAGTTAAATCGAACCTGATTCAGATGTTAAGTGACTTAGAGCAAGTTGTGCTATTAATGTTACCAAAAGACAAGTTGAGTTTATCTGAAAAAACATTAATCTGTATGTTACATCTGATATATTCCTGTTATTACTTTCAACAAGATGAGAAATGATTTGTATTAGATTTATACATTTTAGAAGAAGTAAAATTTAATATAAACAGTCCCCAAAACAAAAATATTGCATGTTACAGTAAAGTGGCACCAGTTGCTGCACCGAAACCAGTTGTGATACCAGTTACCAAGCCAGTACCATCACCAGCTCCAGAGATGAAACCAGCTCGAAAACGAGCACCACCTCCAGTCATAACACCTGTTGCAGCTCCTGCACGAAAAGCTCCATCCAAACCTAAGCCTTTGGAAAGGTAAGTTATAACTAATAAATAAATAAATAAATAAATATTTATGTATATTTCACATGGTTCATACTGTCATTCAATGTTAAAACGGTTTATTAGGTACCACTTCTCTCCTTTAAGGACAATTTTCATTAGTCTCTCCTTCCATGCATAATGCCATTTCATTTGACGTTGGTGATCATGCCCTGACAAAGTTCTCTATCGATTGGCGGTTGAACAATTTGAACTCTTCTTACTTTCTTTAGATGATATGGATATTAAGTATAGTCTGATTTGTGATCTGAATACTTATTTTAAGAATCTTTTATAAAAATGAATTTTATATAAAATTTCACATTGAAGGATTATAAATATTATAGATAGCTGATAAGATGAGTAAAGGATTTATTTTAAAATTAATTTTTTCATTAGGAATTTTGATTGTAATTGTATACTTATTTCAATCCTGTGTTCTCTAATGTCAGAAAGCACAGGGTTGAAATAATTTCACAAATATCTGGTTGTTTCAATATGTATGCACCTGTACATACATTGACTATGTTTACATACTCAATAAAGTGGCTAATGTTTGGATTTAACTCACATCTATCACTAATTTTGACTGATTAGAGAGAATTTATCAACATTCTACACATTTTGAAATACTTTGAAAGCACACAAAAGCACATAAAAATGATTTCAAATTTTAAGAAGCAAGATTATTATCAAAATATAAGTTATGTCATTGGTAAAAGGATGCCTTGAGAATATTTTAATTTGCAAATATATCTAGAATTTCAAATACCTTAGTATCAGTAAGGAGTTATATATCACAAAGATTTACATTGCAGTGATTCTGATTCAGTAAAAAGGTTTAATTAACTTTATTTCTTATAAATTTTCAGTGGAATTTATAAATTTTGGATCAGCAAATCAGTTACAGTTTTATTTAATTCTTTAAGTGTTCTGCTCTGTAGTACTACTGATGATTATAGCCAGCCACCTTCTTTGTGAATCTTCAGTAAACTGTACATGTAGTAGTTTGCTCAGTTGCCTCGACATGTGGTCAGTAAAGTGGTCTTTATTTTTTGTCAAGATCAGAGACAGTTTCCTTTCTGTTATTGTTGTTGGGTTTTTCTTTAGGCTGTTGTAACAATTGTCTTCAATTAGGCTTGCTATTTTGTTTGAGTATTCAGATTCATTATTTATTATCAAAACATCACCTTTATCCACTTTTTTGAGAGCCATTCTTTTTTCTTGGTGATTTTCAGTTGGTCGTCAGTGTTTGGTCTTTCCTTTTGCTGTTTTTCTAACTGTAGTTATAAATCTTGATGGAAGTTATTATATCTGCATAAGGTATTCACTTGGTTGGTGATTCTGAAGTTAAAGCCTTTAATAAGCACTGACTCCTTGAAGGTGCTTAAATGTCACTTGTTGATGTTGACAGCTATTTTATGGAGTACTGTCAGTATTAACATCTCATCCAAAAGTTTTAAACAAATGTTTAAAATAAGCTGAAAACTACCAAAAGAACATTATATTACAAATTATAGGATATTATAGGTTATTTTAATAAATTTATAGAAATATTCTTGAACATTATAGAAAGTAAAGACACTTTTATATCTTATAGAAAATATCTTTTCCTTGATCATTTTTCAAGTGTCACCATACCAATTAAAATGCACTTGTATTCTATAAAAAGGTAAAGCGTCCATCTCTTAAGAGAAAAACTCCAAGCAGAGTATATACAGCTGGTGGCAAAGTCCCGGCTTCCTTTTCAT
>VCCN01002867.1:6476689-6488192 GCA_006491835.1 Architeuthis dux
CAGATGTGCTAACCATTACACTCTCCGAGCAGACACTTTTATTCTATAGCATGTTGAATTCTTTTCTTGTGAAAATGCTAAATGGAGATAATTATTAGGACATTATTTATTTCTTCATTTTGAGTTTGTCACATTATTTTTACCTTTTAGAAGTTATGATGTTGACCAAAATGAAAATATCCAGATTTTGAATTATATTTCATCACATGACAAAAAAATATTACGTCTTTATCATCCAGAACCCCAAAGAATATTGCCAAGGTTTGTTAATAAAAGGCATGTTACTAGAGAAAATGTACTAAAATATATATTTGTAAATACATACGAATGCACTCCAAAATATAGATAATTCTGAATTTGTAGACAGTTAACATAATGGATATGCTATTTTATTCGAAAATTTCTAACTCTCTTCTTAATGCTTTTTGTGATGTTTTTTTATCAAGTTACTTAGCTTATCAAAACATTTTCATTGTTAACATGGTATCACTATTTCCGTTTTATGTCTTTCTTTGAATTTTCTTTCTGTGTCCTCTTTTGTTGGCATTCATAATTATTTAGTTTTTCACTATCCCTCTGATTGTAGCATGAACCATCTTATTAGAATAAATATAGACTATGATATGGTAAATTATAAAAGTTTTAAGGAAAGTTTCTTTTATTTTGGATTCTGCTGATCACATCATTAAAGTCGAATAATAATGAGATTTTGTTGACCTCCTATACTAATTTATATCAACATATAATATATCAAAGAATAAATCAAGCTATTTGAATTCAATTGTTTCTAAAAACTCAACCCAAAAAGGATATTTTATTAAAAAGAATCTTTTGAAGTAAAATTAAAATTCGATTAAATTAAGATTTTAGATGTAAAATATTGATTTTAGCTATTCTGACTATCTAGACTGAATTGTAATTGCATCTTAAAATACTATTACTATTTTATTCATAGCATTGATGTAATCACTAAGCATGTATAAAAATGGTGCTGATTAAAAACTATTTTACATTGCATGCAAATAAGTATTGATTAGAATTGGAAATCTAATTAAAATAAGCATGATTAACAATGTAGTCTTATATCTTATTCTCATGGATTCATTTTAGTTAGATCTGACCAATAGTTGTACTGATTTTTGCAAGTAAATCCTATAGAAATTTGTCTCAATAATTTTTTATCGGGTTTATTTCTGTCTCATATTTGTTAGATAAGAAAGTGTATTCATAAGGTAACAACAAAACCAATACTTACATTACCACTTCTAATCATTATTTTTATTCTAAAAAAGTTTTTATATCTTATAAAATAGTTTGAAGTACATAGTAATATAGAAAAAGTATATTAGGGGTATAAGACCAAAGGTAATAATCTTACATCATGCTCTATACATATGAAAGGTGTAACACTTTAGAGTTATTATATGAAACAGCTTTGATTTTTCTTTTTACTTCAAAATTGAGATATTTCATTAAAGTAATAACCATTAACAAATTTTTTCTCCAATGATCACACTGGTGCCAGAATAATATTGCTGCAATTTTTGAATCTTTAGCTATGATAATCCAGGACTTAAAGCTGGTAATCCAGGGCATGATAATCCAAAGCATGGCACTCCAAGTCATAACATTGATAATTCTAAATTCAAGGAGATAGTGGTCCAGGATATGGTAATCCTCAACATAAAGTTGATTATCTTAGGTTGATTATATTATGTAATAAACTGGATAATCCTGGTAATAAAATTGATAACTCAAGACATAGCAACTCGGCTAAAAACATTGATGATCTAGGGCATAGTAATACAAAATATGATAATCCTAAACATGATAACCCAGGCCATAAACTTCATAATCCTGGTGAAAAAGTTGATAACTCAAATGAAAAGATTGACAATCCCGGACGTACAAATATAAGATATGATATGGTAATCCAGGCCCTGAAGTTAATAATTCTGGACATGATAATCTAGGCAAAAATGTTAATAAATCCTGGGCATGACAACTCAGTTGAAAAAATAGATAATTCAGGACATGGTAATCCTGTTATAAAATCTTGATAATTCAGGATATGGCAGCCTAGTTGAAAAAACTTGGTCATTCAAATGAAAAAGTTTATAATACAAGATATGTTAATCCAGATGATGAAACTGATAACTCAAAACATGATCCACAATATAAAAATGTTGATTCTAATAGAGTGTCAGATCAAAGACAACATGAGATTATTAAAAATGGAACAATAACAAGAAAGCGATACACATGAAAAGATATGAAAGGTTAGATTCTATCAGCTGCATGTTAAGAATTTGCAGCCTAGGCTTCTCCCAAAGTCTATTTAATTTTTCTTCAAACTTTGTCTTGAGTTGCATCTTGTAACCAATTCCATTATGATAGTACTACCAAATTTGGAATTTCCATTATTAATATCTCCTTACATCATTGAAAACATCATTCTTTTTATAATCTCTATTGATATTTTAACATTTATCAGTTTATAAAGGGCTAATATTGTCACCTTTTTCAGTTTTTGTCACAACATTTTAATTGATATATTTATTCATCATTGTAGAGCCCAGGTCTGTTCTGGTTAGTTAACTGACTTAACAATGTCACAGATTATTTTTTATTAGAATCTTTGATAATTTTAACCACACCACATAGGATTTGAGAATTGGGTTTTGAGAAGATTATTAGCAAACATATCAAGTGTAATGTTGTGATAAAAATCACAATAGAGATGAGCTTATCAATCTGAATAAAGCCATGAATGCTAAATTAACCTCATCTTACAGGTATTAAAATGAATTGTTAAAACCTACATCTGATCTTTGTTTTTGGTTTAATTATACAAAAACTCTCTTTAGTATTCAAAAAGAATTTACACATCCTACACTAGAAATATAACCTCTGAAATCAAACTAATTTATTTGTCCATTATATCCTGTACAAACCTTATATCTTTCCCTTATTTTCCAACTTTATTGTAAGCATTACTTTCAAGAATCCTGGAGACCACCTGATTAATAATATGATTTTGAAACTTATAATATATTTTTGAAATAAGACATATTTATGACATGACTGTATGGTTATTTTTGTTACTGTTTTTGCATTCAATACTTCAAAAATAATTTTGAGATGTGATGGTATATGTAAAATTGTCAGTGGAGCGTTTATCATTTTAGATAAATTTTATATCTATACAACTAAATTTACATCAAGACAATTATACAGTTCTTACTATGTACACAATGCATATGTTCTCATTCTGTACTAATTACATTCAATGTTATCAATTTTAAAATCATGTGTGTAAATTTTGAGATAAAAAAGTATTGAAATAGCAAAAAAGTAGAATACAAGTTGTTGCTGAAATGCTCATTATAAGAGAAAATAGCCATATGATAAGAATACTAATATGATACTGACCTTGGAATTTTCATAAATTTAACTTTAAAAATCCTGAATATTGATTTATTTCTGATTGGCTTAAAACATTGGAAATTCTAAATAGGTACTCCTTTATGAGTTTTTCTGTTTGATTGAAGTATTGAAATATTAGGATTTAATCCCTAAAATAAGTTTTAATATAAAAACAGTAAAAAGATTATTTTCCCCTTCTTTCCTAATTTCTCTCATAACTATCAGTATTAAGTTTCAAAATATCTGGTTGTCTCTAGTCATTTCTTTTTTAAATTAAGGATGCATTTAATTTTGATGAATCTCATACTATCGTTTATTTGATACCATTATCAAATATAAAGAAGCAATTTGATAAAAACCTGTTAACTGTTTTGAATAAGATTACTTTGAGGATATCATAATAAGCTTAAAACTAGTCACACTATTTAATAATAAGGAAGAAAAATAGTTAATTGATTAAATATGCTACTATTAAATGAAATATATTTAGTAAGGATTTCTGACTTGGATACTAAACAGTTTACAAATTTTTAAAATTTTATTTTTTTACCAATACTGAAATACCAGTTAATAACAAACATGGCGCAGAAGAGATCGAGATAGAGGATGAGTTTAGGGGTCTGATTTGGACTCTGACTTGCCACTGAGTTCCAGTAGCTTAGTAGTAGGAGTGTTCGCGAGTTAAGTGAGCCACCCCTGGCATAGAGGGTTGTGAGTTCAAATCTCACCTGGAACTTATTCTTTATTCCAATCTACGCTGTTAATTTATTTATTCACTGCTGAAAGAAAACCATTCTGAGTTTAGTTGTGATAAAAAGCAACAACAATTAAGATGAAAGTAAATATTAGCAAAAAATTAATAATAATAGTTTACAAATTTATTTAAAATCACAGTAGGTGCTAATTAGACTTTTCACTGTATTAAAATGCACATGAATCATTTCTATTTTTGTTGTGTATACTTTGTGAAGCTAGTCAGAATTATATATTTCTTGTATTATTTTCCATTCATTTAGTGTTTGAATTACATATTAATAGGTATATATATACATATTTTTGAAAACTTTAATATATTTTATATTTTTTTTTGTAAGATTTTACTAATTATAAGTATCATAGAAGATAAATAAATAATCAATAAAATAAAAATTAAAAACAGATTAATATGAGCATAATGATGAAAAGGTTTGAAATGTTTTCCCAACATAGGAAACTAAGCCCAGAGGAAGTGAAAGATCATCCTGTTGCCATACAACAAGGAAAAACTGTTTGGTCTGCTGAAACTAGTGAAGTCTATAAAGCTTTGATGGAACAAAATTTGACAAGGTTAGAGTGTGGCAGCTGCTGTTTTTATCCTATATGCAGCCTTCAGTACTAAGTTTGGTACTGTCCTCCACCCTTTCTTGTGTGAAGTTTGAAACCTTTTCCAAGTTTGAAACCTTTTCCACAATATTATTCCAAAGTTTTGGATTTTTTCACCTGTTCTTCTGAGTCTTTATGATCTAACAATACCAACATTTTTTAACCATTATTACATACCCTATTTTACCCCAAAATTTTGTCTTTTTGAATTATTCAGAAAGAAATTGTTGTTTTTGTTTTAAAGTTTTGTTAAAAAACTTTGTGTGTTTTTTAAATATTTTTTATTGCAAAAGAAAAAAAAGAATTTATTCTAATCTTGTGTGTCAAAATTTTGTATTTAACTTTCCCTTCGTTTTCTGAATTTTTATGAGTTCAGCAAGATTGTTTTTATTTTTATTTTCCAATTGGTCCATTTTCTTTACTTAATATTCGTTTTTATTGTATTTAAAAAAACATCATACATTTTGTTTTCATTTTATTATAACAAAACATTTTGTATATTGAAAATTATATTAGAGCTATGGTTAATCAAATATAAAAAAAGCACAAGATTTTATTTTTAAGATAATAACAAATCTAAAAGGTATGATCAATGTATTGGCAATGATTTAAACTTGTGCTGTATTTCTCCTCTAGACTCTCTAATATATTTGAAATATAAGAATATAAACTTTTGGGTGATATGATCTCTTTCTATAAAGGATCTGTAAATAAATGATAGATAATTAAGTATTCCTTGATAAATTTAGATATGGCTAGTATTAATGAATTTAAAAAAGAATTGTATTATTCTATATGAAATTGACATACTTTTAGGTTCCCTTCTTCCAGAAATACTGAAATACTGTGTATTTGTTAACATCTGTTGTTTCCCTTTTCCTTTTACAATAGCATGGTTTTGATAAATTAACTTGATTCTGAAAAGAAATTTAATAACTCTTAAATTGTTTAATATTTTTAGCTTAATGTTACAAAAAATTAATGTATGTGAAAGTGAAAGGTTAATGCATGTGGAATTGCTGGTGTAGCTATAAAGCTTTCAGAAATTAACAACTTTTTATCAGGGGACTTTTCTAATAATATTAAAAGGAAAACTTGATTTTGATATAGATTTCAAATCTATTTGATTCTTACATAGATTTTAAATTGCAATTTGCAATAAGTAAATAAATTATGTGATTAACACTTTTGTTAATGTAGATAAAGAATTTTTATTATATATATTGACATATTAATCTGATTAAAAGTTCCAATATTAAGCTTAAATCTTTAATGAAAAATTGATATTTTGAAAAATGCAATGCTGTATTTTAGTTCAAATTTCATTCCAAAATAATGTACCTCTTGTAAAAATATTTTCTACTAAAATAACAATGTCATCAATGTCATTTTTTATAATATACTTTTTATACTTATAATTATTGTTAATTTCATTTTAAACTTTTAAATAGTGCAACAGTTGTTGCATCTGCTAAACTAAATGATCATTTTCTTCCTAATTCATACTTGCTGCTTAACAGATTAAATAATATCTTAAAATCATGTGTATTTCACATTGCAATTTGTATTTCTAAAATCTTTTTCTGTATTGTTAAATACATGTATAAAATCATACAAGTACAAAATTCTAAAGTTTATTCATATTTTCATTCAAATTTCCAGTACTGATCTTGAAAGTCGTACTCTTGATATCAATGCAGTCAGTGCAGTTTCTATTCAGAAAGAAACTGAAAGGTAAGGTATTATTTTTAATTATATAAATTGATATTTTTACAAATAATTTGTTAAATAGCTTGAAGTACACATTTGACAAATGTTCATCATCATTAATACATTATTTCATGAGAACTTGAACAAAATTTTTTAAAATTAATGAAATAATTTATTTAAAAGCATAGAATATTTACAAAAGTTTTTAAAAATTGATACAAATTTTGTTATAAATAGTTGCATAAATTCTGGTAGAAAAGGAGAATACGTTGGCCTAAAAGTATTTTAGACCTTTCAATATTATTCCATCCATGAAATTAAGCATCTTATTTAATTTAATTTATTTATCTTATTTAATATTGGTTCAGTTATTTTTCTCTATTAGAATTATGTCAAAATGCAGTACAAAGATTTAAGTTTTTTTATTTTTATATCAGATTCATGCTTCCATTATTTTATATGAACAAAACCTGAAGCTTTTAAAAAATTTGTTTTCTGTTTAATTTATTTTGAACCATTAATTTTTAACAGGCAACTGGAGAAAATTTCCAAAGAATCTTATCGTCGCCGCAGTAGTATGCATCCTACAGAAGACTTGTTCCAGAAAACTACTGTGAAAATCCCACAGTTTAAGACTAAACTGAAGAGTACCAGGGTGCTTGAATATGAGCGTACCCACTTGGAATGTATTCTTACACCAATCAATGATCCTACAATGAAAGTAGAATGGTTCAAAGATGGAATGCCATTACTTCATGGTACATCATCTTTTTTTCTCTTTCTTGAATTTTATTCAGGTTTTATAGATTTTCAGAATTTAGAAATAATTAAAATAACTTTCTGGAAGTCATCTATAAATTACACAAAAATGAAATTTTTGTTATAATGTGAGTTTCACTTTCAGATTTTGGAAGTTAACAATGTAGAAACAATCTCTCAGAAATAAATCCATGCAATAGTCAATCATTACGGAAAACCAAATTTATGTTGTGGAAATACTTTAATTCTGTTAGAAGAAACATGGTAGATATTCTGTTGAATAATTAAAAATAATTATATATCATTTAACCTATTACAGCTCGATGCAACCTGAAATGCACATTTAATGCAGAACACTTTCTTGAGTTCCGTGGTGAAAATGCTGAGAAAATTATTTATTTTTTTAAAGCTTCTAGACTTTGAAATAAAATATGATTAAATTATTTTTATGTAAAATTTTCATTGCGCTGTAACCCCATTTGTTCAGAAATTTGAAAATATTTAGCTGACAGATTTTATTGGTAGCATATGAAAATAGTCGTATATCCTGTTAAGAATTGAAAAATTATCTCCCTCTCAAAATATTTTACTTCTTTTCCAGGACATCGTTACAGACCTTGCTATGAGTTTGGCTATGTTGTATTGGATCTTCTTTTCACTATCCCTGAGGATTCTGGAGTTTATTCTATTGTAGCTACCAATGTACATGGTGAAGCTACTACCAGTGCTCAAGTTATTTGTGATAGTAAGTAATGTTGTTTAGACACTGATATATAAAAATGTTGAATTCATTAAATTAAAGTCAATGGAAACAATAGTTTATGAGTAATATGTTTCAAATCAAATATTGCCTTAGAAATCTTTCTATTCTGAAAATCTATTGCATCAAATACTTTCAATGGCAATCCTATCACTAGTTTCTAAAATCTATATAAAACAGTTAAAATTCATGCAAATTGAAGATTAAATTTAAATAGGTTAAACAATAAGATTTACAATTTTCCTTACAGGTCTTTGAGGTCAATTAATGGTCTAATATATAAAACGTGTTGTAGCCTGTGATGACCAAACGATAAAACTACTGAAAATTTCTATTGACAGTTTTGTTTTTAATATAAACTAAATTTAAATCTTGAATTTCTTTTTAATTGTTTATTTTTCTAGAAATTCAAGAACATAACTGAATTTTTTTCAACGTGGTGTCTCAAAAAATGTTCACACTCTTACAAAGAGTTAAGTCCCTTGAAATTTGTGGGTAGTCGGTATTTTTTCAGAAAAGGAACATATATATAGGTTTCTTTTCTAAAAGAAAGTACTGACCTACCGCCATATATTTCAAGGGGCTTAACTCTTTGTAAAAGTGTGTACATTTTTTTGAGACACCATATGCATGTTTATAAGGAGTTATATTAACACTTGAAACCAAATAAACTAAAGTTTTATTGAAAGAAAGTAAGATATTTGTTACTAAAATGTGAAAGAAGTTGATAAATATCTCTACAAAACATTTTATATCTTAATCATTATTAGAAACCGTCAACCAAAACTGTCTACATAGGTTTCTTCAGTTCTACAGGTTGTACCAGTGGAGCTAGAGGGCTGAAGATTTAAAAATTTACTCTTTATTATGCCTAGAAAAACTTTTTTTTTGTTTTTTGAAGTTTATGTTCGGCAGCTTTCACGCTTGTTTTTTGAAAATTCAGACTTTATTAGTGATCACTGCCCAACAAAAGGCAAGAGAAGTAATTTATTTCTTGAACACCTCTTTTTCCAATTGATCAACCTCAACACGTCATGCTCCCAAAAGACATTGATCTGTTACTCTCTCTACAAAACATTAATCTTGGCATCTGTATATACATATATATATATTTAATCTAAAAAAAATATTGTTTTATTTAATGTTTAAAAGATATTTAATTTTGTCAGTGATAAAAGTATGCTTGGAAGTTTATATTTTGAAAATTTCTTTATATAAAGTAATTTTCAGTATCACTTGTTCTGTTTTTAGATATCATTTAATAATTATTTTTCATTATTTTACAGGCAAAACTTCTATTATTATTGGCACACAGTTGCCAGAGGGACAACAAACAGTTGAACGTTTGCGACGTTTGGATCAATATAGAAGATTGTAAGTACAATATACTTAAAGATAGCAATAAAGAGAATGCTTTATCGAGTATACATGTTTAACTAATTTTACTGAATAATTTACAAATTTTAGAATATGAATATATTGAATATGGTTTTAATTTTTAGCTCTTTGATGGTTGGAAACTTTGCTGAAGAAGATGTACCTGTTGAGCCTTCACCACCCAGCATTGAAATCAAACCTGAACCAATTGAAATTGATGAAGGTGAATCAGCCAAGTTCATTGTTAATGTCAGTGGATATCCTCGTCCTAGGGTCACTTGGTGGATCAATGGCAGTCTTGTTGTTGCTGTAAGTATTGAGAATTCAAATAGGCTCACTATTTCATAACAGAAATCGTCAATAAAATAGCGAATAAAAACCAATCTTACAATGTAAACACATTTCTTTTATACAAGTAATAAAATAGAGTACAACTATAAGTATATGAAATTCAAAAGATTTAGGACATTTAAATGATTAGGAAGCTATAATATATAATGGAAATAACTAATTATTTACTTATTATTTTCTAAAAGATGATGTTCTTTTCTTTATAGGGAAGTCGCTTCAAAGTAAGATATGATGGAATGATCCATTATCTTGAGATTCCCAGAGTCAGGGAGTATGATACAGGCCAAATTCGAATTATGGCTAAAAATTCACAAGGTGAATCTGAATCCATTACACATCTCAAAGTTATACCCAAAGAAGATTGGCGTTCTCGTTTGCGACATGCTCCTCAAGGTAATTTATTTATTTCATGTTTTGGAGATTTTAAAAAAAGCATTTACGTTGCTATTTTTTGTTCTTGAAAATATTTAACACATTTCTTGTTTATTTTTATTCTACTTGATCTTACTGAAAATTTCCAACATAGATTGCTTTTTAATGTTTTTTAAAAATCTATGTGTTCAAATATTGAGGTAGATTAAAATAATTTTTTTGCTTTTCAATTTAAATTTTCAAGTTTTTAACTCGTAAAATTAAAACACTCACATTTGTTTATTACAGTAAAAAGAACACACACACACACACACACACACACACACACACACACACACTTTTATTGGATTATTTTATGAGGGCAGCTGGAAAATAGTATATACGCTTTGAATGAATAATTTCCATTTTAAACACTTTCAAATGTTGTATTTTGTCACTTTTAATAAACAATCTGTTTATTTTTTACCTTTTTATATGTTAATGATTTAAGTAAATTTCAAAATGCTTTATAGCATTTTATTTTGGTTACATATATCAAATGTTTTATAATTTTTCAATATCAATCACTGGTTAAATTATTATGTTTTCTTATGTATGTAGTTGTTATTTTGCAGTTCTTAACTTTCTCAGTGTTAGAATATTTTACTGAAGAAAAAATTTATATTGCATTTTTGTAGAAGATCTACAGGTAGAGCTGGAACGCAGGAAACGAGTTGAACTTCGTAGTGCTGAGCTAAAAACAGCTCAAGTGAAAAGTACCTTGTCAGCATTTGAGTTAAGCATGCTTAAACATGGTAAGTATATTAGTTAATTGATTCATCATTTCATAATCTCTTGAATATATATTAATTAAGTTGTTATTATTAATTTTCTGAAATATTAAATAATAAGCTTTAATAAAATTTAATTTTTATTTGTTAAATATTAATTTATAATCTGTTAATTTTAGGAAAGTTTTTTATTCTATAATCTGTAACAATAATATACAGTGGAATGAAGTATTTATGCTGTTTTGTTTGGCAGAGAGTACTTTCCGGAAGGATACATCAGATGTACATCTGCAGAAATTCCTCCTTGAAGAAGAAGAAAGAAAGAAAAAGCAAACATTTACCACAAAGAAACAAGTCCAGTTTACAACAACAACAACTGAAACAACTACTGTACCTACTGCTAAAGAAGAGCCACCAGTTTTCATTACTCCACTTTGTCCAACCAAAGTTCCAGAGGGCAAGGCTGTTACGTATGTATTTGTTCGATAACTACATTAAAGTTGAAAAGTTTTCCTTTTTCAGTTTTTTTTTATTGTATAATTTTCTAAAAATTATAATTTTGTCTTTCCTCTAAACAACAGTTGGATATGTACTTAGGTACTTTTAGTGACAATTT
>VCCN01002867.1:6488495-6513690 GCA_006491835.1 Architeuthis dux
GTGTTTGAAGCTACAAAGCTTTCTAGACTATATATATATGGACTTATTGATCCACCTTCATATATATATATAGTCTATAAAACTAATATTTTATATCATAATTGTAAGACATACTTAATGCAAAAATGATTATTTTACAAAATTCAAAATAATACTATTAATGTTATTCATGCTGAGGCATTAAATTAATTGTTATAATAAATCAATTTATATATTTATGAATTTAAAATTTTCATATTTTAGCCTTGAGGTGAAATTCAGTGCCTATCCTCCACCAATTCTGACATGGTACCGAGATGATTTTGAAATCCATTCATCATGGGATTTCCAGGTAAATTGAATCATAATATTTTTAGAGTATTGATCAAAATATTGTCTTGAAATCCAGATTTATTTGGCTGTATAGTAAAACTGAAAACTTTACTTGTAACTTATTTAAAAATCAGATTTGTTCAGTATTTTGAGCACAAATTAGTGGGATTTTTAGTTGCTTATGATTGTTTTTATCCATTAAATATTGAACAGATTTTAATATACAAACAAAATTCATAAGATATTAATAAAAAAAATCTGGTAAAAATATATTTACCAGTGAATAGTTTTCCTATGGCAAAATGTATATTCATTTAAAGAGTAGGCAATGATAATCAAAATCTTTCTTCTATTAGTATAACAATCAATGGACTATAGTACAACAGAGTATACAGCTGTATGTTGTATCCCATTATTCCACATTGTCAGTAAAGTATTATCAAAAACTTCTGCTTGTGTCATCTACTGTTTAGGACCAAGACATGAAATAATCAGAAAATGGATTTAAAAATGTAACAAGAACAAACATTTATTTCAGCTGGTACATTAGGTACATAAAAGGTCTGTCATCTGAGTGTGTCTAGGAGGTTAATCCAGTTGTGAAATTTTTGTGGATAGCCCATCAAATAGTAGTTGGTGTCTTTCTTCCAGCAAATATGTCACTTTAGCTTGGGTTCTGACGATGTCGCTTGAGGCATTTCTTGGGGAAACCAAGAGTTCCAGCCAAAGTATGGAAGATGGGGAGGAGGGGGACATGTTTCTTCATGTCTATCTAAAAAAGTCTCCAGAAATTATTAAATAGTTGTAGATTTCATTAGACTACTGAGACGGGGAAGTTGAAAACAAACAAACTAACAAAATTTCATTTTTTTCTCCCCACAGATTATAAAATCTATTTGCTTTCTTTTCAATGGTCCTACTCTGTTGACAACATCATACATATCTCATTTACATGATATTCTTTATTTATTGTCTTCAATTTAACCTTTTCAAAGGCTCCATGACTGTCACTCCTGTACTATTTTTGTTTCGCTCATAATGTAATTTATTAGAACTGTAATATTTTTACACATTTGGAAATTTATGCATAGCAAAATTACAATTTTAGGAAAATGAGCTTCTGAACACATGTTATAAGGCAATGTTATTTTGAGGAGCTATTTAAAACTCTTTAATATTTTAAAAGTTTCTTCTTTTGATCATTTTTTAAATTTGTTATTTGTAAAATAGAGACAAATATTCTCGTAGATTTGGTTATCATCTTCAAAATGATACGGAAAAATCATTTTTAGCTGGAATAGAAATAATCTGCAAATAAAATGCCAGTTATCATTTAACATGAAATTCTTGTTCTTATTATAGAAAATGTCATTGTTTTTTTCAGATTCGAGTAACTGAGACAAGCAGTACTCTTCACATCTCTGAGGCCTTTCCTGAAGATACTGGCATGTATACTGTTAAAGCCTATAATAAATATGGTATGACTCAGTGTAAAGCCAAGCTGACTGTATTAGGTAAGAGTAAATATATTCTATAATCTTTACTATGCATTTTGACATTTATTTTCACAAATCTCTGACAACTTTTTGATAGGTTTTTATATGTGAACATAGGACATAAACTTATAAAATTAAAATAAGTACATTTTACATTCTTTTTTATATTCTATTTTACATTCATTGCATCTGAAATTTTTTATCACATAAAGTTTAAACAATTTAGACAAATGTAGCTATATAATTTATTTGATATTTAAAACAATATTTTACCAATTTGGTTTTTCTAATAACAGAGGAAGTAGAAGCTGTTCGAGAAGTTTCTCCAGAGTTTCGCAACTTGCTCCGAGATACCAAAGTTTTGGTTGGTGAACCAGCCACATTTGATTGTGAGGTCACTGGCAAGCCAAAGCCTGAAGTTTATTGGCAGAAGGTAAGCAACTTTTTAAATCATATTCTGATGTCTTTTTGTTTAAATATAATCTTTGAAAGTTGAAATTCTTCATACCTTAATCTACTTTAAATGTAGTTATTGAATCAGAATTTCTATCAATAAACTGCTTAGTTTATCCTAAAATTTTATGATTAATACTGAAATGTTTAATGTAATTTAATCCAAAAACAAATGTTTATTTTTTTTGATAGAATGGCAAAAATCTGCCAGAAAGTCCCAGATGGAAATTTATCCATGAAGATAATCACTACACACTTCTCATCTTTGAAGTTCAACCTGAGGATGCAGGATCCTATGCTTGTGTTAGCATCAATGCAAGTGGTAAATCTACTTGCACTGCTAAACTTATTGTTGATGGTAAGTTGAAAGATTTTTTTTTTAAATTCAAATTTGACTTAATATTTCTATTTATGTGTGTATTTTTAATCTAACCCAACTATGATTTTTAAAACTTATATGAAATAGTAATATTTTGATATTTTTTCAATAAGATTTTGAATGTTAGCTTTTTCATAGGTAATTACTAAAATTTGCCTACTTTTGATAATATATATTATGATTTCCATCTTGCTTTAGAAACATTAATCAAGAAGGAATCTCATGCTTCACTCAAACTGACCAAGAAGGCACAAATCAAAGCTCCTTCTGTCCTTGAAGTTCCAGAAAACAGAACTGTACCAGAAAGTGAGAGTGTAACTTTCAGGTGCAAAATTATTGCAACACCAGGTAAATATTATTTACTTTTTCATTTTACAATGAGTTTTTCAGAATTTTGAATAAATGTGTAAGTTGATTATGGCTTAACCCTAATCAATAAACGATAACTTATACTGTCAGATTATTGACATTTTTGGATCCAGTACATTTTTATTTAATGTATATCTATTTATAAGAGCTACATAACATTCAATACTCTTTGGAATCACTTTTTGCGAGTTTGCTCTTATTAATTATATTATTATCTCATTGTTTCAGTTCCTATGGTATCATGGTATTATAATAACCACTTAGTGAAACCATCAAAATACTTCAAAATGACATCAACACAGGATGGTGTTCATACTTTGACTCTGCTGGAAGCATTTCCTGAAGACAGTGGCCAATATAGATGTGTGGCCAGAAATAAAGCTGGAGAGACATCTTGTGTTTGTAATCTCACTGTTATTGGTATGTATTTAAAATTTTCTTCTTTGGTTAAATTAAAAAATAGGGGCCAAATAATATAAATTTGTAATGTTTATAATATATAAAAATATAAGTTTCAAATTAATTTATATAAAATTTGTTTTTAGATTTTATAGATTTTAAGCAGGATAAAATATTAATCATGCAGAAAAATTTTAAATTTAAACAGTATCATGACATATTCTTTTTCAAACATTCTGTTTCAAATATGTTATAACTTAAAACTATTATATGAAAACTATGTTTTCTTTTATGTCATCATTTTAGTATTTTCAGAACTAAAGAAATAAAATTAACTTTTTTTTCAGGAACAGAAAGTGAACCTGAACCTGCTGCTCCTGAAGCTGTTGTTCAACCACCAAGTTTCATTAAGCCTATATCAAACATTGTTGTTGAAGAAGGCCGTCCAACTTATTTGGAAGCCGTATTTGCTGGTTGTCCTGAACCAGAAATAACCTGGCTCCGTAATGGAGAACCTATTCAAAATACAAGGGATTTCAAGGTAATTATTCTTTGGATTATTGCATAGACAAAAAGGAAAATAGGTAAAAAAAAAAGAGATTTATCAGGATGATAACACAGTATGGTTTAGAAATAGTTTCCAACTATACAAAATATATTTAAGAAGAGTTAAACCTTAATTTTGCTATAAATATGAAAAGAAAAATGTTTACAAGTTAGTTTACCATTTAATTTTCTAAATGGTACATATCGAGTCATATGCTTAGGGTATGAGTTTAAAAGTTGGTATTCTGCAATCAGTGCATTTTTTGTAGTGTAAAATCTTCTCTAGTATAACTATTTTATATTGTTAATTTGGTATTTTATGTACAAGATATAGTCAGCTTGTATAAGATGGATGAATGAAAATACCCAAATAATAATACTTACGTATTAGCTGATAGAAAAATTTGGTAAGAACATGATCTTTATTGATGAATAGTTTAATGTATCTTTTTCTAGTCTTAAGTCAAATACGTTTTTATATTCTACCTTCTGTTTTAGAATTTGTCCTATTTGGTTTCTGAATTATAGAATGAAAAAAGTAATGAGTATATTCACTTATAGAATATTTTATTATCAAATTAAAGTTATTTGAATATATTTTTTTTATTCAAAGAACTTTTTGATTATAACACATTTTAACATTAGTATATTTAAAATGCCTGCCTAAAAAATTCATTCAATGAAATTTATGGATTATTTTATTGCACTCTTTCAGATTGAGAGAATTAGTAATATGACAATGTTGGCCATTAAAGAAGCTTTCCCAGAAGATAGTGGCCTCATCACTTGTCGTGCTAGAAATTGTGCTGGTGTTGCTGAATGTTCTGCTGAATTTTATGTTCAAGGTATGACTATCAATACTGTTCTTAGTTTTTTGTCTTTATAATAAAATTGCATGTTCCTGCATGTTGATAAGTGGATGATACATAGCTTTTATTTTTTATGTTATTTTCTGCATGATTTCCATAACAGTATAACAAAAGCAATATATGTATGTGTTTATAATGTTTGGTGATTTGAAATCACTAAGACTATTAACAACAAAATTCAAAGAACTTCTCATAAGAAAAAAAAAGAACTCATCTGATACTAATATTATTACTATCATTATTATTTTATGGACTAATAAAATTATTAACATTTAGGCAAAATATTTTTGTCAGAAATGCTAACTATCATTATTTTTTAAACTTTAACTATTATTACTTTTTAATTTACTGACCCGGCTCACTAATTAGTAATATTTTGATAATTACATAGTCCCTATTTAACATTTTTAATACATAATATCGACTCTTCAATATTGTGGATGCTTATTTCATAATACTTTTATTTCAAACATGCATGAGTATTTTTTATTGTTTTTCTTGCATGATTTTATTCAAATAATTATGTTTTTTATTTTGAAAGAATTAATATAAAATTGATAAAGTTTGCATTTTAAGTGCATGGCAAATACTTGTGATTGGCAAATTCTCTTTAATAACCAAACTTTTCTTTCTTTTAATTGATGGAATGCCTTTTGTTTCTTTAACAGTCCTTAAATATGTAAATGCAATCTATTTATGCCTTTTTATTATTTTCATATATGTTTTGAATTTTAAAAAAAAATAGAAGCATGTCTTTTACTGTTTCTGTATATGTTGAAATTTTTGTGAGAGTTTCTTTACTAATAGTAACTGTATCCAATACACACACACCTTGCTTGATGCCTCAATGTCTGGTTTTGTATTTTGAATCCCTGTGCATGTGATTTCATTAAGATTGTAAGTATTTCTTGCATATTTTCACAATTGCTCCTATTATTTCGTTTTTAAGTTAGTATGATTAATGTTAGTTTTTATGCAGAGTCTAAAAGCTGGAAACATGTATTTTGAAAAAAGAATTATATTTAATCTTTTTTTGTAAAAGTTAAAAGTTTATTTCTCACAACTTCAATAAAGGTAAAGGCCAGTATTTGAATTTTTCTAATAATCTTGTTTTATTTTATGATTAGGTATATTATTCTCTTTAGTGTACACAGTTTATTTACAGAAATAGCTGTTTTCCACATTTTCCATTTTCAAATAGAATCATAGGAACATTTCCATTTAATTATATCAAGTTTTTATACCATGTTTTTATTTCACTTTCTCTTATTTTATTTGCAGAAGAGCAAGAACGGCCTGATGATAAAATATCTCAGACTGGAATTCAACTCACGCAACCTAAATTACCAGTATTTAGGAGGTCACTTCCACAAACAATAAAGGTGAAAGTTGGTCAGACAGCCAGGTATGTATATTATATATATATATAAATTACAAATTCTGCTCCTCCTTCACATTGCCATTATTTTGTAAAATTCTATCTGCCCTACCAAGAAAAACAACCAAATCACAGCCACCACTGATCCTTATATCTATGAATAGACAATTGGAATTAATCAAGAAGTTGACACTGAAATAAAACAATAATTAGAAAGAGAAATGTAGCAAATATGAACATGTGAATGAAAAAGATAGAAAATTTATAAATCAGAAAGTAAAAGAAAGACTAGCAACTTCTTAGGATGAAAACCCGGCCTTTGGTACAGTTAGTGGTGGTTCATTTTGCTTGCTACATAATCTTTTGTGTTCCACAATGTTGTAAAGTATCCACTTTTCATTGCCCGTTACGATTTGTTTCAAAAACAGAACATTTTCATTACATTTATGTAGTTAATCTGACACAGAAATACAATGCTTGATTTGGATATTTTGAGTATATTGGCTATCTTCCATATAGTATAACATTGATTTGATCACTATCAATCACAACTGGTCTACCCGACCATGGAGCATCATGAAACTTCACAAACCACTTTGACATATTGAAATATTCTCAGTACCTTCATGGACTACACAAATCTATTTTTGAATTTGAGTAGCATTTTTACCTCTCTTAAAATAAAAAGCATAATGTACAAAAAATGTTGCTTATTATCTTCCATCTTCAATGTTAGAATCAATAAACAAAAACAAGCTAATTTTGAAAAAACCTTTTTAAAAAATTGCTTTTGATTGTAATGTGACAGACACACTGTCATATTACAATCAAAAGCAATTTTTTTTATGAAATCAGTTAAAACTAAATCCTCCTAATGCCATCTAACATCAAAAGCAGAACAAACTTTTGGGGTAACCTAACATTAAACTTCACTGTTTATTTAAAAAGATAAAGATTAAATAAATGCTGATTCAAAACAGTACAATACAAATAATTGTTGAACATGTTGAACTACTAAGGGGTGTTAATGTGAGTGTAAAAATCTACTTTTATTGGAAATAACTTCTGATGAAAAGAAGCAATTTTAAAGCTTTATTTGAATTCATTAACAGTCATTAATTTTTATAATTTATTGTTTTCTACTTATTCAGATTGGAAGCTCAAGTTGATGCTTATCCACCACCTTTGACAAAATGGTATGTCAATGGTATTGAGATTGTGACTTCTGAGCATTATCAAATGGTACAAGAAGGAAATACTATAATTTTGATTATCTTCCGTATCACTGAAAGGGATGCAGGAGAATATATTCTCAGAGTTGGAAATGAACTTGGAGAAGCTACATGCAGAACTACTATTATTATTGAAGGTATGTTTATGATTTATGTTTTGCCTCTAAATGTAATAACTACTTACAGGGCGAGGCCCAAAACTAAAAAATAAGCAAAAACTATAAATTAGATGAAAAGAATTGTTGATTTATAAAAATTTTAATTCATTTAATGAAAATGCATGAATTTGATTCATGAGTGTATGTTTATGAATAAACAAATTTTGAATAAATAATAATTTGAATAACAGTGAGAGGTAGTATTAAATTATACAGACAGGTATAAAACAAGACCCAATTCAAATTTTCTAAAGTGACTAATTAACCAATATTTTTAATGTAAAATTTGTTTTACATATGTTTTATAAGAAATTATGAAGAATAAACTCATAACAAAAATAGTAATTACATATTAATTTATGTTCCATTATAGGAAATAATAATGAGAAAGATCTTCTAAATTCGTCTGATAAATTACATGTATTTTTTCTGTTAACTCATTCAGCATTTGTATATTATCTAAGCTTTAAAACTTTTAGATTATGCCAAATTGAAAAAAATTAAATTTTTATAATTACAAGAAGCTAAGTTTATGATACTAAATTGAATCTTTGCTAATGATTGTATTTCCATTTTCAGGGAAAAAGAAAGAGGTTCGTTTCCCTGATGTGACAGATACTGTTACTGTCACAATGATTCAAAAACAAGAGAAAACAATAACAACTGAGATAAGAGAAATTAAACCAGTTTTTGTTGAACCCATTCGACCAGAAATATGTGTACATGAACGTGGAATTGCAAGGTAAGTGAATTGTACAGATTTATGAAGAATGGGGAAGATGGGCAGCCTCTGGTTTAGAGGAAAGAAGTCTCTCGATATATGGGTTGGCTATCGGGGCTTCTATGAGGAGATGAGTGCCCTACTTTATGGGTTTAGGAATTTCTCTATAGTTTAAGATTGGTTAAGGATAAAATGACTCCATTGGGGTTTGGTCATATTTCTATATTAAAACTGAAGGAATAAGAACAACAAGGATAATAGTAAATGGAAAGGCAACCTTTAGAAAAAGGCAAACATTTATTCAGACAACCAAATGCATGTTGTTTAAATGTCTATGTAAGAGTGTTCATTATATCATCTTAGCGATAATTCTAAATGTAATGCACATAAATATTCAAGGAGTTTGTAAAGTATTGAAGTGTATGTGTAGTGTTATATTTAATTGTACTAACATATATTGTATTGGAAGGTAATCGTTTTTTTGGCCCGGCACAATTTTCCAGCGCCGGATCGGCACTGTGAAGAGCAATAGAAAAAACATCTTCTCAGTTTGACGGGTGGTGAACAAAAGAGGGAGATTTAAAGTTGGCGCTCGTCAAGTGACGATTTCTGGGCTTCTCCTTGGATAGCAAGCCATTGGATGGGCTCCACTTATGGGAGACAACTCTTATTTTTGGATCACCATAGGTTTAACAGTTATAAAGCTATATCTCTAATAATAAGCATCTACATTGACTATTTTATTGTTATTATTAGGATATTTTTTAGTCTATCTATTTGTGAGTATTTATCAGAAAGTGATAACATTTTGGCTGTTAATAGTGGAGTCAAAATTTGACTACTTATTCCAAGTTTCTTCCTTTGACTTTGTTACAAATATAATTATGTAATAACATAATTTTATAAGAAAAATTTTATTTAAGGCAACTTTCTTTTTGTTCATATTTGTTAAAAATTTCAAATTATTGTTTCATCCTTCATTTTTTTTATAGACTTGAATGCACTATTGAAGCTCATCCACCGCCAGTTATAACTTGGTACATCAATGGTATGGAGATCAAACCATCTCCACATTATGAAATGTTCTACGAATCTGGCAAGAGCTTACTATTAATCATTGATGTTGGTCCTGAAGATACTGGTGAATATACCTGCCGTGCAGTCTCAGAACTTGGAGAAGCTGTGTGCAGCACAACACTATATGTTCAAGGTAATTTTTAAAAATCAAATAATAAGATTAATAGAGGAAATTTATGTTTTCTGACTCCATATTTAGAAGATCACAAATCATAATAAATTTTTTGTTTGAATAAAAGTAAGGATTTAGGGTTATATTTAAAATTATATGAAATGACATATCTAATAGTAAATGTCTGAGGTGTATGTACAAAAGGTACATTCTCCATCCCTTTGTAGTTGGCATCTGAATTTCTGTTGACAGGCAATAGTTTAAGATATGATTTAAAGTATAACTATAACATTTGGATTTATTGTATTTGTACTTTAAATGGTAGTATGCACTTGTAATTCTCATGGGAGAATTTAGAGTTCAAATAGCTGGTAAAAAGTTCTATACTTTGATGTGAAGTTGAGTTTGCTTTTTGATGAGTGATTATTTTTTGTGAACTTAATATTTAGCAAGTAACTCTGTAAGTTCAGTACAATCCTTGGTTACTTGACGAATGTTCATAAGTTGTGTATTATTGATGAAGTTGAATGTGTTATGACATAAAGTGAAATTGTAAAGTATATTTGTGAATGGCAGAATGACATACCATCAATCTGGTGGAAAATTGTGTTTGCCACTTTGTGTGTGTGTGTGTGTGTGTGAGTAAATGGAAACAGTATGGAGAAAAGTCCCCTGTGGCCATAGTTAGCACAACTGACTGAAGCAGGGCAGATATGAGTTATTTATTGAGGAAAGGCAGGCTTGAAAAATAGGGTTTTCAAAATGATCTTAGCAGCCTGTCTGATTAGTCCAAAAATAAACACTTGAACTTTAATATCAATTTTAGGGTTCTGTCAAGACATGACATTTTAATTCCCTACAAATGACAAAATCACTTTTGTCATTCAGCTTCTGGTCTTCATAGTGTGAAGATTATAAAATAATTGATGCCATAATACATTGCATAAGTTTTTTACTGGTTTACTTGTCTTCCTTTTTCTTTCTCACATTTGCTTTATATCTATGAATCAGTTAATTAACATTTGTTAAATTTTTATAATTGAATTTGCAGAACCAGCCATTGCAGAGATGTCACCACCACCAGAGGATGTTGCTCAGATGGAGCCATCTCCAGCTGAGAAAGTTCTTCCACCTTGTTTTGTAGAAAATCTCCAATCTACTGAAGTATTTGATGGTCATGAAATAAGATTAACTTGTAAAGTTGAAGGCAAACCTATACCTCAAATTTCATGGTTCCACAATGGAACTAACATTGATAATAATGATGAATATGTTATCTCTTATAATCCTGAAACAGGAATAGTTTGTTTACATATTGTTGAAGCTCTTCCCGAAGATCAAGGACAGTATATTTGTAGGGCAACAAACCTAGCTGGACAGGCAACAACTTCTGCTACATTGACTGTCCTTGTTCCTAAACAGGAAACTGTTACTGCTGTCAAGAGACAAGGTGAGAAAGCCCAGCCTGCTGCCATCCCTCCTACTTTTGTAGAACCCTTGCAACCCCAGACTGTCCAAGATGGTAGTCGAGTCATATTAACCTGCAGAATCAATGCCTATCCTGAACCCAAACTTTCATGGTATAAAGATGAAATCCAAATTGTACCTAGTAATGATTTCCATATCACCTTTGAAATAGAATCTGGCAGGTGTACTCTGATAATAACTGAAGTCTATCCAGAAGATGCTGGAGACTATTCTTGTCATGCTGTCAATATTTATGGGGAATCAGTAACTACTACAACTATTACTGTAAAAAGTAAGTATTTCAATGTATTTCCTTACAACATCAGTTTTTTCTTAAGATGTACATTTATAATTAAAAAAAGATCAGTTTACTTTCTTGCCAAATTCTTGCATGCTCAGTCCAATGGCCTCCCAGATCCTTTTTATCCATAGGCCTCACAGTTATCTATCCATTTTACCTGTAGTTTCCTTTTTTACTTTGTATATGTTGATGTATCCGTTTTTGAAAGACTAGAAATTTATTTTTCTAATATACTACAATACCTGCAGCATTTACATCTAAACATTTTCAAAATGTAGAGTATCTTATTTAAAAAATATCCACAAACTCATTTCCATAATAACATTTTAAACTAGGTTTTAAAACCCTGAAATGTCATGTTCCTATTTAAAACATTTTGAAATTCTTCTAGCTGTGGAAACAACTACTACTGAGACATTTACAGATGAAATTGTCAGATTAGTAGATGAACGATATGTAACCAGAGTTGAAATGGCTCCACAATATACTGAACAAAGAGATGTTCAACAAGGACAACCTGTCAGGTAATTGTGTAATATTTTATCATATGATTATATTTTTCTAGATATAATTAATTATATCATATATATATATATCAAAATTAAAATTTAATTTCTAATATTCTTGAAAAAATAATGAAACTGGATAATAGGGTTGCCATATCTGAACACTCAAAAAAGAAGACATTCCCGAAGACATCCTGCCCTCGCTCAACACACATTTTGGTGCTATATAGCTTTGAAGCAGCCATGGTAATTAATTATGGGAGCTTTTGAAGAATTTCCAGATGAATATCTTGAGACCTAAATGGAGGACATGTCCAAGAAAATACAGATGTATGGCAACCCTACTGGATAATACATGTTTGAATTATTTGTACAATGAATAAAGCCTTTAATTTCTTAAGTTACAATATTTGTTGCTATGTATTTTGTCAACTATTTAATATGAATCATTTCACCCTGCAGGTTGATTTGTCAATTGACGGGTGAACCCACTGTTTCTTGGTATATCAATGAGGTTGAGATTCGACCATCATCCAACAGAAGAATGTACATAGATCAAAATACTTCAATATTATTGATTGTCAATGCATCATATGAAGATTCTGGTGAATATATTTGTCGTATGGAAAACAAAGAAGGTGTTTCAATCAGTAGGGCCTCATTGAACGTGATGAAACGTAAGTGTTTTAATGTTAAAAATAAAAATAAAATATTATAAATTCTTATATAAAAGTAGTACTTTCATTCTAACTTATTTTGCAACACTTAGAAAAAACTTTCTTTGCTCAATATGAATTGGAAATATTTAAAAAGACAAAATGATTTTATTTTTGAAAAGTTGTTGGAATTGTTTCAAGATTTCAAATTATTTAATATTTATTATAAGTAATTGTTCACAAAATTTCATGTTTTTATTAGAAGTTATAGTATTTTCTAAAAAATTAATGTAGAAGAAAAAGGTATATTAATTTCAACACACTTTATTTATAAAATAAAAAAAAAGGAATGAAACTTGAATAGTTCAAGTGTCTCACATTTGTAACAGTATTACTGTCAAAACCTTCCCCAGGCTTGAAACAGTCACTGCAATTGAATTCTCAAATGTGTGAAATATCATGAAATCTAGAGGAAGGAGTAGGATTGTATAAGAGAGTGTTTGGCTTTATTTATAATTACAAAGTACATGAATAATTATAGGGCAGTGGTCATATTTAATTTGTATTAAAAAAATAGAAAATCTATTATAAGCCCCTACAAAATGTGAGAAAAATGCTGTTCTTTGCTGTTCAGTTCTAATCTTGGCTAGTGTTTTTGGTGAGCCAATTATATGCTACTTTCTGTATCACCCCAAAAGTCATGATGGGGGATTCATGATATGCCAGGGCTCATAGACAAAAACTGGAATATTGTTTGGTGTTATATATTAAGTTGCTAATATTTGTGCATGGTGTACTTCTCATTATTTAGTGGACAATCTGCCCAATTTGTTACATGACAAACCATCTTTATTTTGATTGTTTCAATCTGAAATATTATTTGGTTAAAACCTGATCAATGTCAAGTTTATTCCTGTGTTTTTTTTCAAGTTAAATGGTTAAAAAGTTTATGGTAGCTCATGATTGAAGGTATTGACTTAGTATGAGAACAAAGTGAAAATAATGCTGTCATCTGGTAACAAACAGAGGATTCAATTGCAATGACTGTTTCAAGTGTAATGCTCAAAGTTCAAAATTCCATTTGGCTTCATATTTAGGTTCTGAAATGCAGAATGCTGACAAGGTTTCATCAACATTATTTGCAGCTTATATCTTATTTTGATCTAGTATCCAAAGGATTTATAATAATTTGATTCTGTCAGCTCATTGAAATTTGAACTTTGATGATCTAGAATGGGAGGTACAATATTTCACTGAATAATGCATTAAAACAGTAAAGATTACAGCATCATTGACACATATGATAATAGCCTATTGCTAAATATACAGTAAATGTGAAAGAAGATTATTCTCTGTTTATTTCACATAATAGTAAATGGTTTGATATTTTATTGCTCAGATAAGTTTATTCATTTTTAAAATGTGATACACCAAGTTGACACCAGTCACTCGTCTACAGTGACTTAGGCTTTATGTATATAGTGCTTACTTTATAGTCAAACAACTGAAAGGATAATAAATAAGTAGAGAAAGAAGTTTGAATTATTGTTGTGGTACAAGAAAATATTTTCTGATTTCAGTTGTAGCTTTGTTATTACACACTGTTTGAGAATTGAGTACTTTTTCTATTGCATTTTCTTACTTAATCAAAATATTATTTTAAACATTTAAATGAAATAAAAGTTTTATTATTTTAATGCAAAATCATATTTTAAAAATTAATTCTATAAAATTTGTATCTGCAAATGTCAAACTTCTTTTTTTTCAATTATACAATTATGTGTTTTCAGAAATTGAGGCTCCACTTCAAGAACCCATTCGACCTGATTTTACACATCTTCTGCAGCCACAAACAGTCCGTGATGGGGAAAGAATTGAATTCAAAGTTCATTTTACAGGTTTCCCAAGACCAAAAATTACATGGTTCCATGATGGTACTGTAATTAAATCTACCAATGATATAAAGATTACCATAGATTATGAACGTGGTGAAAGTATGCTTATTATAGTGGAGATCTTCCCAGAAGATGAAGGAGAGTATACTTGTTCTGCTTCCAATGAATATGGTGAAATAATTACAACATGTAGACTCACAGTTATCTGTAAGTACATGTTAAATATGTATTTTGCTTGTATTCTTTTTGTGTGAAACCATTTTGAATTCTTCCCTGAAATATTTTCACTTGAAATCCAATACTAATGGTTGATAAACCTATAAAGAAAAATGATATCATTTATTTTCGGATAATGATTCCCAAATCCTGTATTCTGAATTGAAGAGTTTTTAAAATAACCCTTTTGTATTTTCACTTAATTGTTTATCCCAGTTTTAAATGAATGATACTAGTTTTTGTAATTTTCCCTAAAGAAAAGAAATTTTACTAGCATGTTATTTTCAAATCTCCAAAATATATAGATACTTAAAGTTATTTAACAATCAAATTGTATATCCAGTAGCAGTGATAGTGAATTTAGTGAAGAATTATTAAACTATAACTATTTTTCAAAATTAGCAAAAATTCAGAGGTTAGTTAATATTGTTTTAGATTTTGGTAAATCAAAACTTTAAAACCTTTACATAAATACTTTTTTTACAAATAGTTTTACACAGGAAACAGTTTATAATCTTTTCTTTTTTAATTATAAGTTGAATTGAGAATATTAATGATGAATATATTGCTATTTGTCATTTTATCATCAATTCTGGTATTTTATATAACAAGTTTATATTTATCTTATCACCTATAAATCTTTTTGCTTGATCTTTAATTCCTTTCAGCTTCTTCTGATAGTGAAGCTATTGAATCTGATGAAACTCATAAAGAAACAATTGTAGTTGAACATCCTCAAATAGTTGAACTTCCTGATGAACCTACTTATTCTGAAAATGTTGTTGTTATGCATGAACCTAGAAGATCATCTGAAGAAGATATGTTTTTTGATGCACCAGAAGATTTTGAACAAACAGAAGAGATTAAAACAATTTCTACAACTACTAAATACTTTGAGCAAACTACACAAGTACCTCAACCAGATATTAAAAGCAAAGAAATGCATAGCACAACTCTTACTGTTGACAAACATGAAGAACCAAGGCCAGTAGAATTACGATTTCAAGTACCACGGCCAAAAATAGAAACTGTCACAGAAATTCATGAATCAACTCATATAACTACTGAAGAAATTCCTGTAAAAACAGATGAGTTAGTGATTGAATCTGAAGATATCCACAAAGAAACTATTGAAATCATTCACACAAAAACACCTGAAATTGAAGTAGTGCAAGCTGAAAAGCCAATCTCTCTTCCACCAGCTCAAAGAATTGAAGTAGAATTTAAAGAACATGTGATGAAGATGCGACAAAGTGATGTTCAGGTGATTCAACTAACTGAATGTATTGACAAACCACCTTCAGAAGGCGCAGTTGAGATTCCAAGTCAAATTAGTGAAACAATATCCATCACTCGTGATACAATCCAAGTTAAAAAAGAAAAGCCACTTGAAGAAGTATGCTTGGATATTCCAGTCTTACCAAAAGAAACTGAACCTGAAAAGGTTGAGATGAAGATAACTGTAAATGAAGAGCAAGAAAAAATAACAACAGAAGAAGTTGTTGAATCTGTTGGTAAAGCACCAGAATTTACTTGGTGCCTAATGTCATTAAAAGTAATGGATGGAGAAGAAGTGAAGTTCCATTGTGATGTCACTGGTCAACCTATGCCTGAGATTTCTTGGTATCATGATGATAAAGAAATTTCAGAAAATCAAGATTTTAAAATTACATGCAATAAAGAAACGGGTGCCTGCACTTTGCTTATTGTTGAAGTATTCCCACAAGATGCTGGAGAATATAGATGTGAAGCTACCAATCCATTTGGTACTACAGTTAGCAGGGCCTATCTGGAAATAGAATGTAAGTGATAGTTGCCTAAAAATCTAAATGCATCACGCAAAATAGGAAAGCAGTAGAAAGTTTTCGCATCAAAATATCTAGCTTTAATGCTTTTAGCTCACTTGCTATAGTATATCCATTAGAATCACGTGAAATAATCTGCACCGAGTTTGCTAAACTGACTTTGTACGCCATATTGTTCAATTTTATTATGCTTTTTATTTGCTCTATATATGTATTTTTAATATGTATGTGTTTATTATTAATTTCTAACCATGTTTCTGATATTCCCACTAAATTTAATTTTGTAGGAAAATTACTAATGCTGATGTAAAAGCTATATTTTTAAAAAAAAGCAAAAACTAACACTACTAAAACATATTTTATTAATTTTTATTTTTCAATTTAGTTGTAATGAATGTTTAAAGTCAAGTGCTTTGAGATCGTAACTGTCTTAACCTTTCACTTTTAACCATAGTAACTTTAGTATTAAAAGTCTTGTTTATGTCCTTCTGTTGTAATATATAAGGATGGCTCATATCTAAATGCTTTTAGCTCCCATAACTTAGAGGTTTACTCAATGTAGTTTGTTTATAATATATTTATTATGAGCATTTTTATCAATTTTTGCTTAATAGAACATATATTTTGGGTATTTTATAATCATATAGTATAATTAAATATGTTAGTTTGTTAATAGTCATGCTGTAAACAATGTATTGCTATAGATATTTATATGATTAGAGTAATGCATTAATAAATATATTTGGAACTTGTAGGCACATCCAGATTAAAATTATTTAATTTAGTTTTCTTGCTATATCCTCAACTTACATTAAAGTGCTAACATCAATATGATACTTAGATGAATAATAAATGTAATTTTCTTAGATAAGGAAGTTGAATCTAATATAAATGTTTTTACTTTTTAATTTTGATTTGAAAGTGGTAACTTCATTAAGGTTATTTATTCAATATCTATTTTATTTAATTTCAAATCATTTACTATTTAAAAAGAACTATTCCATGTTTTATTTATTTTGAGATAAAAAAAGCATGGGCTTTAATATGTACATAAATAAGTATTGTAAGTCACCAGAAACTATGAACAGAATATGGATTAACCTTCACAACAAGCATGAATTTTTACCAGCTAAGAGCATGCTTATATAAAAATGGTAAATTTGTTGTGTGAAAAAAAAAATAAGAGAAAAATCATACATTATCAGAATTACTGTTGATCTTTATACTATTTTATTTTACTTTGCAGAATCATGTTGTCAGTGATATTTTCTCTTTCGTTTATCTTATTTTGCTTTGATTATAAAAATCGTAGGAAAATTCCTAAAAATGTCCATGCTTTTAGCATTTAGTTTATTTTTTAGTTTGAAATAATGTTTATGTCCAGCAGCTTTATTTTGAATAGTTAACATTTATTTTTGGCATGTATGGATCCTAATTCAACTAACTTATTTGTTTTCAAATTCTTATTGAATGTTGTAACCCAATTCTTCATTAATGAAATTTTACAATTTCAGAAAAAAATGACAATATTATAAATCTTCAAGTATTTAATTCTCTTTGTAAACTATATTTATTTTAAATTAGTACAACCCTGGAAATTTACTTTTTACATTATCTTAATGTTAGATATATCATGAATTATTTTTGTATGTATACTTAATTATAATTATATGCAAATTAATAGCAATAATTGAAATATTGAGATTTAAAAATATTATTTTGTCTTCTTTATCTTGATATTAATGCTTCAAAAGCTTCTATTCAGTTATAATTCTAATTCACCTATTTAATTTGTATAAATAGTAATGTTTTGCATTGAATAATATTTTTCTGTTGATTTCTGCACATTTTTAAAAAATCTTGAAAAATTATCAATAAAATAATTACGCAGCTAAATAAGGATGTTAGTATAATATAAAATATTCTAATAAATTCCCTTTATTTTCAGCATATGAATATGTGCCTGATAGTGAAGAAGCTTCATCTCAAGAAGCTACTTCTCCTAAACCTGCTTTGGATGAAGTTGATATGAAACCTCTGACCTACGAGGAAGTCAAGCAATTAGTAAAAGCAGAGACATCCCAGGCTCAAGTTTTTGCTGAAACAATTGAAGTAAATGTTGCTCAAAAACGTGAACAAGAACTTACAAAGGCAGAGATAACTGAAATGACTAAGCAAATAGAATCTGCATTAGTTATTCAGCAAAAACCAGAATCACAGCAGATAAGCTCCGAGACTATTCTAATCCATAAGCAGAAGGCTGATGTAACATCTCCTATTGTGGCCAAAATCATTCCTTCAACTCAAGCATCAAGTGTGTGTGAAGTGACAGAAGTGAAAACAATGACTGAAGAAACAACTGAGATGAGACAAGTTGTTTCAGTAGTAGAAACACATGAACAGAAATTTGCTAAAGAGACCAAAGTTGCTGTGGAAACAGAAGTTCTTGAGCAGCTACAAGTTTCTGATATTGTTAAAAGAGATGCTGAGGAAAAGATAGGTGTTCAGCAAACTGCCACAGAAACACAAAAACCAGAAGAAATGTTCCCAACACTCAGTAAATCTGTACCTCTTCAAGAAGTTACAGAAGTAGCAACAGTTTTGCTTTTGAAAGAGGAGGTACAAGAAAAACCTGTTCCTCAAGAAGTTGCAGGTCAAGTCTCAGAAGCCGAAAAGAAATTGGCTAAGGAGACAAAAGCAGCGGTTCAGCTGGAATTGATTGAAGAACCAACAGTTAGAACGGTTCCTGAGAAAATCGAACAGAAACTTACTACTCATGATATCAAAGGAGTTGCTGAAAAACCAGAAAAGATGGCCCCTTCCTTATCAAAGGCTCTAGCATTAGAAGAGTTCACTGCTCAGACAACTACAATGGTGCTTAAAGAGGAGGTTGCAGAAATGATAACCACCCAAGAAGAAGTAGGAGTACCTGGAGAAGTCCATGGTCATATTTCTCCTAAGACTGCAAAGAGTGTAATGCTTGAGGAAGTTGTACAGCAATTAGAAATTGAACAGTTATCTGAAAAGCCATCTGAAACCTTACCAACTGCTTCAGATGTACAACATCTTGATGCCAAATGTACACCACTTGATTCCAATCTTTCCCAAATATTCCCTGTTCAAGAACATGTTGACACTCATGAAATATACAAAGTGTCAGAAGAAGTAGAAATTCAAATAAAAGAACGAGAAGTTTCACCTCTTGAAGCAGCTTACACCCCACATGAACCTTCTCTTAGTGAAGCAGCACTTCATGAAGAGAAAACTGAAGAAGAAAAGTTATATGATGTCAGTGAATTTAAATCCACAACATTAGAAACTGCTGGATCTTATAAAATGGAAACTAAAGTAACAACAATCCCAGTTGCTACGACAACTGCTGGGTCTATGGAAGAAAAACTTGAACAACTAAATTTAGCTGACATTAAATTACCTTCTACTGAAAGTGTTACATTTACAAGTGTACCTGTTGAAACTCTTAAAGCAGAATGTGAAGATGTTCCTCAAGTTCTTGAAGCATTGGCTGATAAGGTTGTTTCAGAAGCAATTACTGAAACAGTAGAAGAAAGAAAGGTACCTAAATTTGAAACTGGTCTGAGAAATATTTCCGTGCTTGAAAACAATGTTCTTCATTTGGAGGTGTTTGTCAGTGGTGCAACCTTACCTATAAAATGGTACATGGAAAATGTTGAATTGGGACCAGCACCTGGTGTAACTATCAGGCAGGACGATGGACATTCCGAGTATATCCTTGAAGAGTGTTATCCCGAAGATGAAGGCCTATATACAGCTGTTGCAACAAATGAATTTGGAAAGACCACAACTTCATCATATATCACAGTTTTACGTAAGTATTAAATCTTTATTTTTTCGCATCAGAAATATCAATCTGAACTAATTTTTTCTTTTTTCTTTTTTAAAGTTAATTTGTATATGCGTTTCTCATAATTTACTGAATATTCTAAATGATGATATTCACCTTCTACCAAAGTTATTTTTTTGATGATGTAAATAGACATAAGTTTTTGATATATTGTCATTTATTCTTTTTTATTATTTGCTAAAGACTTATATTTGTTCCAGCCTAAGTGTACAGGTGGCCTAGATATCAGCGAAATGAAGCCCAAATGGTTTTGATCCCAAGTTTGCCATTTGGGAAAATGTCCTTAGAAAAGGCATGAAGCTTACAATTTTCTGGCAACACACAAATTCAAACATGAATATCCTCTGAGAAGAAAATCTTGGTACAAATCTGGTAGAAGATAACAGTGAAAAGCAATGCCTTCAAAGTTGCCCCCACAGATCAAAATTGAATGGATCAATTGTCAAAACTTAATTACAATAGATGAGATGAATTCAGCCTATCATTCCAGCCCTGAGATTTAAATAGAATTATATTAACTAATTTTTGTGATTTTGACTTATGGTGATGAGTTTTAAATTTATTTTCTCTATGCTAACTATGCAAAATATTTGTTACCTATTTTGTTTGATATTTGGCATATTTAGTTTTGAATTATATTTTAATGATTGGATCTAAATAAATAAAAACCAGATTGTCAGTTTACAAATGGTAACAATAGAAAATTTAATGATGTTTGTATAATGAACCCCAAACACTTGGTTGCGGCAATTCCAAGCAAAAACACAGCATCAGAGAGTACCTCCAGCTTAGATTCCTATACAAAGGGACACTTATTTCAACTTTGGCAATAGGAATAACATCCCTTATTTAAACACAAACTGCTATTCCACTAGAAAGCAAACATCTCTCATTCAAAGACAAATGCTGTTCATAAATATAATAGTCTACTTGGGTTTTACACTTCCCAGTCAATAGTGATGTCAAAATATGTGTATAATACAGAATTATTGATACCGGTGTGGATAGTATCTATCCTGGTCAAGGCAGGAAATTTGACATAGGTGATGTGACTAGTAGTTATCCTGCTAACTGAATAAAATGCAGGGTTTGATGTATACCACTGTCACTAGTACAAATTATAACGGTATACAGTAGGCCCTTATTTAACATTGCTTTGTTAAATGTTATTTTATTATAATCTTGATGAAAAAAAAAATACTGTAAAATAAAAATTTGTAAAGTGTACAATAATCATATAAACATATAAATGATGCAGTAGAAAAGCATGACAACTGGTCAACTCATCCATGTGATGCCCAGACATCTATCACCTGAAAAACTCAAAATAGCTAAAGCAGAATTCCAATTGAATATAATTTGTCCATCGAGCAGTCCTTAGGCATCACCTCTGCATATGGTCACCAAAAAGAACAGCCAAAATTGGCTACCATATGGTGATTATAGAGCTCTCAACAGAATTACTGTACCTGACAGATACCCCATTCCACACTTACAAGCTTTACACAACACAAAAATATTTTCTAAGATAGACCTTGTACAAGCTTACAATCACATACCCATAGCTGTGGAAGACATTGCCAAACTCTGTTGATGAATACATTTCTTCTTATCATTTCTTAATCATGCTGTGTTTTGAATCTGTTTGTGAGCTATTGTCGAAGCTGTATATACAAAAGCCCTTTAGAGAGACAACCGAAAGTTGTCACTTCAGAGTCCCAAAGTTGATTCATATCGTAGCAAGCAAGTGCATTGCAGTGATCTCAAGTCGTTGTAACATTTTTGTCTCAACATTTTTATCATTGGATATGAAATGTGTATACCTTCACCATTCATTATGCAACACACCTGCCCTCACCTTCTGTGATGATGATCAAGATGAAGTTTGTGATGTTTTTGTGACTAGGAATATACTGTAGGAACGCTTGTTCATGGTAAAATAGGTTTCGATTTATGTTGTTTCACTTAATTCACACTTCCCAAGAACTTATCAGCAACGTTAAATGAGGACCTGCTGTACAATGATGTTAGTTAATATAGTAGGATGTATCAGGTCACAAATTCCTGTCATGTTGTCTAGTGTGTAGGACCAAGGCAGGAAAGGAGAAGACAGTTTTAAAACTTAGCAAGAGCAATTGTTTATTTTCAGCTTGTACGTTCATACATAAGGTTTGTCACCAAAGTGTGTCAGAAAATCAAGGTTCAGTTGTAAACTTTCATATAGAGAGAATATCAAAATGGTTGTTAAAGTTTAGTTGGAGTATTGTTCAGCTTGTCAGGAAAAACCCTAAAATCATATTTTATGTATGTGTGTACACACATGGAGACACACAGGTAAATCTCTGTCTGTCTAATGAAACTGGAACATGCATTCCTTTATATAAGGAATCACTGAAGTGATAAAATATTCTTATTAAGGCTTCATGCTGTGAGTAGAAACACTGAGAAGAGACCTCTAGATGATGATCTGACCTTTTTTAAAACCCATTCATTTCATTAGTTTTCAGTGATCATCATACTTATTTTGCTTTAATAGCCTCCTTGAATCTATTACTCCATATTAGCTTCTTAAAGGGCCTGGTATATATCCTATAGTGTCAAGTGTCAATTGCATATTATGATGCTAAATATATTAACAAATCACAGCAATGACAAGTTTATCTAAGGAAAAAACCCTTAGAGAAAAATAATTACTTTCATGTTTTCTAATAATTCAGAATCTGGGGCCATATCAAAATATATTTTTTATTCATTGAAATGAATTAAAAATATAAAGTGATTAGAATCATTTGATTTATATTCGGAAAATGATATACTTTTTCCATTGAATTTCTGATAATTTTTTTAATAAATGACGAATGTAGCTGTCAGTGAGCTTTGAAATTAAATAAAAACTGTAGATAGTTGATAAATTTTGGATGAAGCAATTAATATAACTTTTCGAGTGTCAGGTTTTTTTTCCAGCTATGGACAACTCACCTAAAACATTTGAAAATAATGTATGAATTTTTGTTTGCTTTTTAACTTAATCAATTGCTCATTTGTAAATCTTTGGTGATATCAATTAATATTGTTATCATCAACCAGGCTTACATAGACAAATGTATTTCTGATGTATTTGTAAGAAATGCTTTCGTACTAATATTTCTTATGATATTTATCATTTAGGAAGAGTAAATTATTTTTCTTTTTGCTAAAATCTTATGAAAAGTAATCATAGAAACTAATTTATCTCTAAAATAACATTTTCTTTTCATTATATTTATAAATTTCAAATAAATCAATGCTTTCAAATTTATCATATTGCATGTTAGTTTCAATTTAAAAAATTTACTGTAAAATTTCTTTTCAGCTTCATCTGGTCCATCTTCTATTTCTGAAATTCAAAAAGGAGATAGCTTTGAAAGTGAAACTTTTGAAGAATGTATTGAGCCTGTTATTTCCAGTGATACTGATAGTTTTGAAGAATGCATTCAATATGAAGAATCTAAAATAGAGCATATTGTTAAAGATATAATAATCCATAAAGTAGGTTATAATATTAAAGCTGCAGAATCTACTCAGTTTAAATCGGAAATTGTTATGTCGCCAGAACTAGAAAGAGAAGAAATACACTTTGCAGTTTCACCAGAAAAAGTAGTACAGGAAGAACTTTGTATGTCAGAAAAAACCGAAGAAAGTCCTTATACTGATATGATTGCTTTGGAAGTTGATAAACAAAAAGAGGAGTTAGTAAAGACTGAGCTTTCTACAGATGTTTTAGCAGATTCCAGTTACAAAAATATTCTAATGCTGGAACCAACAAACATAATGGTAGCTATAGATGAAATTGATGCTGCTACAAATGAAAAGATGGAAATTCATCTTGCAGAAGAGGGAAAAGAAGTTATAGATGAAGAAAAATCAACAGATTTTAAAATTGGATCAGACACATTACAAGAACACATTTCTGAAAATTTAGCTACTGAAAAATCAGAAATAATTAAGCAAAAGGAAGTTTGTTCTGAACAAATTCCAGAAACTTTGAAAGAAGAATATTCTACTAATATACCTCGGGAGGCATCACCAATTGAAGTTGCTTTGGAAATAATTAAGGCTACTGATGAACATCATGACATGGTGGGAAAACACATACAGAAAGTTGATCAAATACCACAGGAGTTGGAAGTAGAAAGTACAGATTTGTTCCCTAGTGAACCATCTCCAATTCAGCCTACACCTGAAGTTGTTGAATCTAAGGGTGTAGAGCAATATGGTGTAAAGGAGAAAGGTATTCAGAAAGTTGATCAAATACCTGAGGATCTAGAGGCAGAAAGTACAGATTTGTTCCCTAGGGAACCATCACCAATTGAGTCTACACCTGAAGTTGTTGTGTCTAAGGGTGTAGAGCAATATGGTGTAACACAGAAAGAAATTCAGAAAGTTAATGAGGTTCCAGAGGATCTGAAGGCAGAATGTACAGATTTGTTCCCTAGGGAACCATCTCCAATTGAGCCTGCACCTGAAGTTGTTAAGTCTGAAGATGTTGAACAATATGGTGTTACAGGAAAAGAAATTCTGAAAGTTGATCAAGTACCAGAAGATCTGGAACCAGAAAGTACAGATTTGTTCCCTAGGGAACCATCTCCAATTGAGCCTACACCTGAAGTTGTTAAGTCTGTAAATGTTGAACATGGAGTTATAGAAAAAGAAATTCAGAAGGCTGATCAAGTACCAGAAGATCTGGAACCAGAAAGTACAGATTTGTTCCACAGGGAACCATCTCCAATTGAGCCTACACCTGAAGTTGTTATGTCTGTAAATGTTGAACATGGTGTTATAGAAAAAGAAATTCAGAAGGCTGATCAAATACCAGAAGATCTGGAACCAGAAAGTACAGATTTGTTCCCTAGGGAACCATCTCCTATTGAGCCTACACCTGAGGTTGTTAAGTCTGAAAATGTTGAACATGGAGTTATAGAAAAA
>VCCN01002867.1:6519560-6543583 GCA_006491835.1 Architeuthis dux
CACAAAGACAGAGAAAGTAGTTAAAGAAATTGTCACTAAAGATGAAGAAAAACCTGTTGAAGAAACTGCTGTTTTCAAGGAAGGAGTTGAAATATCACCAAAACCAGTATTGGAAGAAGTTCACTTTGAGATTGCTCCTGGAAAGAAAATTGAAATTACAAAGACAGAAAAGGTAGTTCAAGAAATTGTAACTAAAGAGGGAGAAATTGTTCCAACCTCAAGTGTTATTGAAGAGAAAGGTGTATTCAAAGAAGGAATAAGTATTGATTCAAAACCAATTTTTGAAGAAGTACAATTTGATTTTAATTTGGATGGAACAATCACTGAAGCTATGACCAGAGAAGTTGTGTCCATAGAAGAAATTACTGACACAGATTCTCCAGTTTCATTTTCTCAAGCTTATAAAGTTACTGAAAGTGATATCATGGAAATTACGGAAGATGAAAGGTCATTAGTTGAAGTCAGCAAAAGTCCAGAGGTTTTTGAAATAAAACAAAGAGAAACAATATCAATTGAGACAGTTGACATACTCCCATCTGATAAGGCTAAAGAAATCAAGAAAAAGCCTGAACAGGCAACATTCCAAAAAGAAATCAAATTTACTCGTAAGCCTTCAGTTGAAGGTATTGAGTTAGATATTTCTGTTGGTGAGCCAAGTATTAAAGTTGTCCAGAAAGATGTTATTACTGAAAGCCAGTCTATTATTGTTAGTGCTGAGGGAGTTAGTGCTGATAAATCTAGAGAAATTCAAAAGAAAGTTCCTGAACAGATTGTGGAAGTATCTACAAAATATAAGGAATCTTTTAGGTTGAATATCGTCAAAGATTTTAAAGACATATGCATCTGTGAAGGTGAAAAGTTTATTCTGGAAATCATTTTTGATGCACATCCTGCACCAAGAATTTCATGGTTCTTTGAAGATGAACCAATTGAATCCACTGAAGAATTCAAGATTATCATTGAAGAAAAGAGAACAATGATTATTGTCAAACAAGCAATCCTGGAAGATGAGGGTGATTACAGAGTCAAGATTGAAAATGAAGCTGGCTCTCTTATATCAACTGCATATGTAACAGTTCTGCGTAAGTAAAAGGAAAAAATACAAATTAAAAATGGGCTTTTTTAATATACATTAGCAGCTTTGTCTAATGTTAACCCTGACAGAATGTGCTATTGCCCAGATCAAAACTTCCTACCAGAATTTCATTGTGCTTTGCTACTTGCTGTTTTCTTGCTTGTATGATTTGGCTCTGTTAGATTATTCAAAATATTTACTATTAATTTAGCTAATTGAAAATTTAATCTAAATTTACTGTACTTAATTTCAACAGAATATTTTGCATTTTATTTCCTCTAATATTCTGGTTTACTAGAAATATAGTGGTTTTAATGGTGATATTCTGTTGATATGTCAATAATCTTTTGAAAAATCTTCAGATCAAACCCTGCTTTAAAATTTCCAAAGTGGTTTGTTCTGAGACAGCAGAAAAAGTCAATTGTTTTTCTTCCTATTTTTTCTTTTGCTTCTGTATTGTGGCTTGCTTTTCTCACTGTTATAATATTGATAATCTATGTGTAGTGAGTGGTATGCATATTTTAAAATTTCTATCAAACTTTTACTATTCAACAGTGTGATGAATTATAATCCTGATTTTGATTTTTAGAAGTCACCTAAATTAGTTATTGTTGTGATTTAAAAACATCAAATTTTGAAAACAATGGAGTATGTAATTAATGTTAGTTTATAAGTTGTAAACAGAAAAAATTGTTGCTTTCATATTTGTTTAGTTTTGCTGAATTTTATAAGTGTGTCAATCTTTTATCAATATTCAATAGGGTTTTTCTATAACTGCTATGTAACAAACCTCATAGCTCACATAATATTGCTGTAATTCCATGCTAGATGACATCTTTTCTATAAATGAACACTGATGTTATTTTCAGAGTTACTCATAAATATTGGGTAATAAAGGGATAGATACTTTCCTAGAAAATCTAATGGTATATAATCTGAATCAATTTCATTATTGTATAACTTTTATAGTGTTTTGTAATGCTGCTATACATTTCACAAGGTACCACTTGTGTTCTATTTGAAAACTTCAATGTGCTTTAATAAAAAATATGTAATACTTCTAAGTTTGTTTTAGGAATAATCAGAGTGTAATCCCAGATCTTCTTTTCAGTCTTTGTTCCTTTCTAGGATCAAAGTGTAATATTTAATCATTTTCATTTAAATGTTGGTAACATCCTGTTATCTAACATTGAGCCAAATAAGATTTCAACTTACCTGAAATAAGGCTATACAGAATAATTAATAGACTCCAAAATAAGTTTCTCTTTAAAAAAAGATATACATATCTTCAATTATCAAATTTAAAGAAGAAGTAATGTATTGCTGGAAATTATGGGCAAAAAAGAGGCAGCTATATTCACTGTCTCAATCATCTCACCTGTGATATTCTGTTTTTCTGAAGTTTTTTTTAACTTCATCCAAGTAAAGATTCAACCCACACAAAACCTTGTTTTAAAATCTGTTTTTTCTCCCCTATTTTTGTGAGCTTACCCACTGTGTCATACTATTTATCAGCCTGGCTACCTGCTGTTACTCCCTTCCTTTTCATCCTTTCTATTTGAGCTTCATATACAGATGTATGTATGTATTTCTGAAAAACTGTCATTTGAAAATAAGTTGAAAGATTTTGTTAAATGCTAATCTATATTAAATCTTTTCCCTATTAATTCAGCAAAAAATACACTGCTAAGAATAGAAAAGCAACAATTTTTGGTAAAATTCTATCATTATGATATGGATTGTTTTATGATATATTTAAAATTATTTTTTGCATCTTGTAAAAATATCAAATTATCTTGCAATTAAACAGTGAAAGGATAGTTCCAAATTTTTAAGAAATACTTTGGCATAAGAATGTTCAAAATAAATAATGTTATAATCAATCAGTATCTCAATTTAAAAGAATATTTTTAATCCTTAGCTTGGTCAATCTATTTGGCTATTTATCTCACTAGGTTGAAAAACCCATGTTCTGTCATAAGAAAATATCTGTATATTCTTAATATTTTAAAAATCTAATGGGAAGTCTTATTTTACTTTTAAGGAAATATGCCTACTACTATTAGTGCTAATGTTATTTTTCAGCTCCTGTTCATAAAATGTTATGCATCTGCACTGATGTCTCAGTGCTAATGTTGCAATAATATGCGCTCATTTCTCATTGCTTGCCTGTTCATTTCATGCTTTTTTGCACATTTGCGCCAAGTATCTGCACTATGTTAATATTTCTTTCTTTTTCCCAATTAAAAGTGAATTAAACAGGAGCCATAGTACCAAATTGTTTCTTATATATTCTTGATTGGCAAATCTGGGATTATCCTAATATAAAGATTGTCATGAGAAAATTAAAAAGAATAAAAATGTTCATTGATTTTTTTTCATAACTGCAATTTTATTTTCTAATTTTGATTTTTTTCTTATTACATTTGATGTTAAATTAAGATGTTGAATTAATTTATGTTTTGTTTTTTCATAAAAAGTTTTACCAAAAATTCAGAAAAATATTGTTTTAGATGTTAGTTCCAATTTTTAAGAATTCTACTTTTTAGATATTTTGTTAGAATTCTCTTTCCAGTTATTTACTTGAATAACTTTTGTTTTTTTCTTTAGAAATTATGCAGTACTTGACTGTAAAAAAAAATATGAAAAGACTACATATAAATAATAACAATAAGAAGAATAAATTGATTAGCATTCCAAGGGAACCACTGCCATCCATATATGCTTCTTTTTACCTCGTAAATTAAGCAGTGGTGATGGTAAAATTAAGTTACCTTGATGAAAATAGTACCAGTATGGTTTGAACCATAAATTCATGATTTAAAAAATAATTCCACTATGAATGGTTAGGGCTGGGCAATGTCCGGATACATAGATATAAATGTCAAAACATATGAATAACCTAAACCCAGCAACAGTGTTTAAACCAGTCTGTTGTAGATAGCAGTGATTAATTACATGCACAACAGATGAGATATATGTGAAAATGTGTGTTTTCTCACCCACCAGGTGACTAACGTCTTTTGGCAGCATGCCATGTTGGGGGTGAAAATTGGAAAAGGGGGTGATCAATGAATAAGTTACTTCTCTTGCCGTTTGTTAGGCTGTGATCAGTAAAAAATCTGATTTTTCAAAAAACAAGCATGAATGCTGCCGGACAATAACTAAGGGACCAATCTAGACTAAACTTACATTGTAAATTGAAACCCCTACTAAAACTTATTTTGGAGGGGAATTTTCAAAAAACAAAAAAATCATTGTTTCTCCTACTCGTCGAGGAGAGTGGGTGTTCAAAATTTCAAGTTTCTCACTATGAACGGTTAGGGCTGGGCGAAGTCTGGATACATAGATACATATAAATGTCAGAACACATGAATAACCTAAACCCAGCAGCAGTGTTTAAGCCAGTCTGTTGTGGATAGCAATGATTAATTAAATAAGAAACCATATTTTTATAGTATTTTTGCTTGGTACTCTATTTATTTTAAAGATGTAAAACTATTCTGGATCTGAAAAAAACAAAAACTTTTTCTAGTTCCTCAAGTATATGCTTGACAGATCTTTTGAACAGAATGCATTTTTAAAATATTTTTAGAAAAGAATGAAAAAATTCAACTTTAAATCTAGTATATTAGTTAATAAAATTAATGCTTACAGTTTATTTTGTATGTTCTATTTAAAAGTTTTTTTGCATTTTACATTCTAAATGTGTACATATTTTTTTACTATGACTATATTGGAAATAATATGTGCAATAGATCTGATATTACTTTTACTCTAGATCACATTTAACTTTGATATTCTTTTTTTTACTCTCTTTTAAGCTTTTCACTGCCCAAATTATTCCCTGCTGCATTTTATTAAAAAAACAGGAAACAAATTGCTTTATATAACAGTTACAACCAATCTAATGAGCATGCTCTTTAATGGGCTGGCTTTTTCCTAACTACTGCTATTATGTGAATCACCTCTACTACAAATGTATTGGTGAGTAAACCCTTACAACGCTGAACTGCTCTTCAGCTGCTAGGGCAGTTATGTCATTCATGTAAAAGAAAAATATAACAAAAAAGAGAAAATTCAATCAAAATTGTTAATTTGATCAAATGAAAAACAATTTATATTTCAAAATTGTCTTTGGAAATTTATATCTTTCATTAGTATCTGCTGGAGAATAATTCAACGGTGAAAGGGTTAAAATCTTACCTAACATTAATATATTTCACTTATTTGCAGAATCAATGTTTTTAACTTTAAGAATCATGCATGTTATATTGAATTTATATTTGTATTTTTAATTTATCAGTATGTTGAATGAAAACTTGATAGTTCATTTGAAGGTATTTCTTGAAATTAATTACGGAGTAAAATAAAAAAATTGAATTTTCTAAAAAGAACTTTAGTGTTATTTAAAAGAAAAAGCTTCTTTGTGAAAATTTTTTTATTTTACTCTGTAAATCTTTAAAAAGCATTGTCTGTTTTAAATAAACTTTTTGTAGCTTACTTGCACCATCTTTTCCAAACAGTATTAATTTAAGTAATATACTAAATTGCATTAATTTCTAAAAGAAAACTGTTTGGATCATCAGATGTATGTATATGTTTCAATTACTTTCTTACACAGCTTATATAAATCAACAATATATACTTGAATAATTTTCTGTTTTTACAAGTAATTTGTTTGGAGTTGTAATATTCAAAAATATATATTGTTCTCTTAATTGTAAATGCATGTAAAAGATTTTTTTTTACATATTATGTATAGAAAACCAAATTGAACATGCAAACGCATGTGGGGCATTCTTATAATTTTTCTCTTTATTTCTGAATAAATATTGATGTTTTATTTGCAATAAGATTTAATAGTGCATAGATATGTTTAGATGTAAGCTTTGAACTGTTACCACTGACACTTTTTAATCATTTCAATCTCAGCCTCTTACATTTTGTTATCCTTGTATAAATTATCAAATTAATACCTTGTTAAAAAATCAAGTCTCTTTTCATAAGAAAGTTGTAGATTTACTGTTTATTGTCTATTATTTTATGTTCAGTTTGTTTTTTGTCATTGTGACCTTAGGATAAAACTTTCTTTAGTGCTAGGGCACTTATGCTTTACATATTTTTACCAGATAAAGATTGGAGAATTACTCATTGAGACATTTGAAGCTTAAAACTGTATTTTTGAATAAGTGTATCTTTTAAACAATTACACCTAGTAGTTATATTATGCTTTTGAAAAGTTCTGTTTTATAATATTTCCACTATTACAGAATGGCTATAATTAAAATTTTGTATTTTAAATTAATGGTAGAAAATAGTGAAGCATCAGCAGTATTTTTTATCTAATTCAGTCCAATTAAGGATATTTTTTTACTGTTTTGTCAAATATGAAGTTGACATGTTTATTACAAGTAAAATACAATGTACAGATCTTTGGTGGAAGTCACTATTTGGATTACCTATCTTGATTAACCGGAAGTTGGTTCCACAACTAAATAATACAACATTTTTCATAATAATCATTTTTAGATCTATATTATTTTAAATTCATTTTATAAAACTATATATTATTGGTATATTATTTGAACATCTAGAGATAATTAAAAATATTCCCTTTAAAATTTATTAAAGTTGCTAGAAATTAGATGTATACAGATTAGATAACTGTGCCATCATTTTAAGCAGAATTTGTCAGTAGATAGTACAACTGATTGTTACAAAGGAAAGATGGTTAGCACTCTCCTTTACATAAAAAAAACTCTTTAGGTGTGTGATTTTATATATCTCTTTGCTGTAAGGGTGCACACAGACAGACAGATAACCAAATTAATATAGATAAAGAAGATAGGGGAATAATTCGCTCAAGAGTAAGATACATATATTGGTTCTATTGTCTATTTAGCTTTTGGAAATTGGCTAATGAATGTTTCATGTTTTTTTTACCAGTTTTCATGTTGCTAGTTTAGTTCTATTATCTATTTAGCTTTTGGAATTTGGCTAATGAATGTTCCATGTTTTTTTTTACCAGTTTTCATGTTGCTAGTTTAGTTCTGTTATCTATTTAGCTTTTGGAATTTGGCTAATGAATGTTTCATGTTTTTTTTACCAGTTTTCATGTTGCTAGTTTAGTTCTATTGTCTATTTAGCTTTTGGAATTTGGCTAATGAATGTTCCATGTTTATTTTTACCAGTTTTCATGTTGCTAGTTTAGTATATTTTCTGTAATTACCTTATTTCTATCACAGTTGTACATTACTTTCTTAGAAAGGGTGATTAGTTACTGGATATAGTTAATCTAGTATGAGTTAATGCGTTCTTATACTTACTTTTTTATAGATTTCAACTGATGGGATTATCATTAATAAAATCCCTACAGAAATAATTAAATTAAAAAAAAATGATTCTATATAGAATAGTTTTACAGATTATATTTCTTAATGTAATTTTTTCCTTGAGATTCTTAATTGTGCTATTTTTCTTTAGCACCAGCAGTCAGTGATGATGAATTTCAAGTGCAGAAATCTGTTGTGAGTGAACAACAGAAGAGAAAAATAAAAGAGGAATTCCAGAAGCTGGAGGTCAAAGTTGATGTGCAGAGGGAAACTAAGAAAGCAGGTAACTATAAAATAGGAGATGGTCTTCTGCAGCACGAAATACAGCCTGGAATTTTTTTTTTTTTTTTATCTTTTCAAGATCCTACCAAATGTTTTTACTTGCTATACATATGCATTCCTAAACTTAATATGATTTGTTCATTGATGTGAGTTATTCTACCCTTGAATTGAAAGATAATGCCTTGCTATAAATTCCTAAAATCTTTAATACTCCTGGCCTCTAATTATTGCTTTATACAAATGGTTTGTATGATTAACAAATAATTCATGGCAGAAAATATTTAGCTATTTGGAGGAGCATTATCAGGTACACTGTACTAAAAAAACAAAAAAAAACAATTTTTATCCTTGAAAAATTATATGAAAATTCTGTGCTGAATTAATTAGATTAATATCAATAATAATATAGACTTTAGTCTATTTAGTGAACATTTTTTTAGAAATATCTTTAGAAAATATTGGAAATAGAAGAACTATATTATTAATCCATTACCTTTAGATGCTTATATGCCATATTTTTGGTATATATTTTGGTTTATATTGTACTCATGGACTTGTAATCACTAATTATAAAAGTTTCATGCAGAAGTATGGCATTGAGTTAAGCTTTTTGTTCAAAAATAAGATATGCTGATTTATAATGGTTACTGTTAATTTTGTTTAATAATATAAATGTGCAATATAAATGAAATGGGTTTGAGTTAATACAAAGATTGCTTCTTTAGAATTGTTACTTTGTTCACTTACATGCAATTCTTAGTATTTAATGTCTAGATATTTACTGAATAGGAAAACTGAGCATCATCAAAACTAATTGGTAGTAAGGGAACTTTGTATTTTGTAATACCGATACATTTTTTAATTTATCAAAGAGAATATCAAAAATAAGAATCCCATATCTTAAATATTACTATTATGGCTTGGCTTTGCAAACAAAGATTTGGGAGGGTTATCCATGTCCGGTTGCAGGCCCTCAGGTGGCCAGCAAGGCCTATGCAGGAGAGGCAGCCCCTCTGCAGCAGTTGCCGGTTAAATATAGTATTTCAACATTTTGGGACTAAAGACGACTATTAAAAGCAATTTTAACCCATATATGTTGATTAAATATACATAATTTATTAACAGAATAAGATGATAGCCAGAAAAGGAGAATGAGATATTAAAAGCATCTCCAGGATGAAATCTCCATCATTCTCTCTCTTTTCTAGATTACCCCTATTATTCTGCCTTTACAGTTGTATGAAAAGGGAGTTACTTTTGATAAGGTCTTACACTATTTATCTAATAAATAAATAAAAATCACAAATATCAAAAATAAAGTGATAACGTTTTTACCATCAAACCAAAAGGGTAGCATGCTAATGGTAAGGTCTGATATCATACAAAAAGGTATAGATGGTTGCCAAAACAGTACTGCTATTTCAAATTTGGTGATATTTGTGGTAGTTTTATTTATTTATCAATAGCAAATAGAAAATACTAAAATTAATAATTAAGTGAGATCATAGTCAGTAGAAATTGTTAAATTGCCTCTTAAATTTTATCTTTTTTATTCAATATTATTTTAGATTAATGAAAATTTAAAAAATTAGCAATATGTTACAATTCTTAGTGCATTTTTATAACATGTATAATTTTACATGTAAGAAATCTTTAGATTCAAATTTGAAAATTTGAGTTGTTGCTTACTAGAAAAATTAAGAAATGTATAAATATATATTTATTTAGGGTTTCAATAATGATAATTATATGTAAAGACTGGATAGTTGTTAATATCTAGTTGGTAGTCTTTATGATCATGTGTTATCTATTGCCATTGTTCATCTAAAGATATTGATGAAATGCATCCAGGCCACTCCCCACTATTCATAGCATGTTTCCCTATTTCCTTCCCTGTCTAGAATCTCCACCTGTTGCTGAAGTGAGCCCTTTGATTGAGAAGACAGAAACAACTATAATTACTGAAGAAACTGTTCAAACAGTTACAGAAACAACAGTAGAAAAAGAAACTACTCAAACAGCTCCCTCAGAAGGTGGGGAACCCGCACATGTTGATGAGGCCAGCATGCAGACCTTCCTCTTGGCCATGATTATGGCTATGATGTTGATTCGATTCATGGCGTGGCTCTTAAATTTTGGTTGCTGTTTTTGGTGCTGTTTTTTCTGTTGTATATGGCAGTCGTAATATTCGGGAAAAGAAACATCCAAACATCCAACAATGATTATACTGCTGTGCTGATTGCTGCCCAAAAGATATGCATGGTGTAATTCACAGAAGTATCATCAGGCTAACAATATTTTGCTTATTTTGAATTTTTGTAAAATACTCATATTTATAAGTTGTTATCACCCCAGTTATTTAATTGAAGGTAAGATTTAAAGTTGAAATGAAAAAAATAAGGGAATTCTGGTAGACAGCCTGTTTATCATTTTCTATAATTATTATGTTATGTTTTCATTTTATTTATAATACATTAATTTTTATAATTTAGTTATTTTGCATCAGTATTTCAGTTTATTTTATGAATTTATTATTTCAGTTTTTTATAAGAAAACTTTTCTTTTATTTGTATAAAAATAGATCAGTTATTTATTTGATTTAAAGTTTAAAGACCCTCAATTTTCGCTCTTGTATGACTGCTTGGTTTTACGTTGATATAGAGAAGGCATCAATTTCTTGTAATATAGTTTAAACTATACCCTGACATAAAATGCTTTGGGGTCTACATGTATGAACTTGGTTGAAATAATGTGTTCATTTTTTCATAATGACAGTTCATACTTTTAGATCAATTAGATGTTAACATTCAGTTATGATCAAGATGTTTTCGAAAGTAGTCAGACACATGCTTTATTGTATTATTTCTTTAGTTGTATATTCAAAATCTTTTTTTGTATGGAATATATGATTGGCAGGCTGGCCTGTCTTTGTATCATAATTTAGATTCCATTTGAGATATACTTAGTTGTACTTAGTTGTAAAAGATGATGTTGCAAAAAATATTTTGTTGTTATTCAATATTTCAAATGGAAATATTAAGAAATTAAATTCATTTAGCAATATATTTAAAGTAAATTATGTATACGTGATCCCTAAATATTTCTTCTAATTATTATTATTTATAATTATTTTGAATAGTTTTATAAAGTACATAATTAAAATGAAACAAAATCATTTAGGTAAATTACAATCTGTAAAATCTCCCACAGTGATTATTTAGAATTTATGTAATTGGTTATTTAAATTCTCTTAATGTCAAGTTATATATATTTTTTTGCCAACTGGGGTTATAACAAAGTTTATTAGAAGCAGGTGGCCTGATAGTAATGACAGTAAATGATTCAAGAAAAGTTCAATTCTTGGCTTTGTTCTTTCATAATTAATGCTGTTTGTAAATCAACTTATGTAAATAGAATCAGAGACATGCTTATTTATGTAAGCCTGTTTGATCACATGCAGTGGCAATTGTACAGTTGAATAGAGAATGTTTAAATAAATGAATTGGATTTATTATAATTATTGCTTTTTTGTGTCTTGAAGTAATTGAGTGGTGCAGTAACTAATGTTTGGAAGGCAAAGGGCATGATATTTCCTTCTATTTTTAGAACATGCTATATTTAAGCTTTATTACCTACAAATTTTCTGAATGCTGCTTTTATAAATAAGTTGCATATTCATTGGACAGTATTAATTCCATATTCTTTGATAATGTATTGAATTTAATTAAAAAGCTTTAAAATCACTTCAGCTGATTATATGTTATAAACATTTTATTTAAATAAGTTTATCTGTTGGTATACTTGATTGATGTTGAAGTATAATTATTGAAATTATCATTTAGTTTATACAAATGAACATGACTCAAAAGACTGCTTGGTTTTTTGTACTACTTTTTTAATTGTGATAAAATGATAAAAAATATTGTAATCTAATTATTATTATTATTAAATACTTGCAGAAATCAACATCAACAGTACATTATAATCTAATTTTTTTATGTTTAATATAGTTATACAATATTTTATGGAATATTATGGATATGAAAATAGTTATAATTTATTCAATTTAAGTTTATGTCAAAAGAATAATTATATGACATGCAAGATATTGTGTTATTAAGTATAATTATATTTGCTTAAGCAAAAATTATGAATTCTGATAATACAGAGAATGAAAAAATAAGTTTTTAATATCTAAATATTCAAGTATTTTAGATGAATTATTAAAAAAGTATTTTGTGTGTTTCTTTAGACTATTATTATTTTTGTTGGTTCAGTTCTTATGACAGAAGCAACGAAGGTAGAATAATAGTTTAAAGAAATTCATAAATCTCCCATTATTCCATATTTTTTCAGATTATTGTCTTCATCTTTATTGTTTTTAATACAGCATTTTCACTGATATATTTTTCGGCTTTTCTCAGCTGTATGTTGTATTCTGTCTTTAGAATTGTTTTGTACTATTTTTCCAAGTGAATTCTAAAGACCAGATGCATATACCTGAGGAAAGCTGAAGAATGTATTGGCCAAAACAGGTTAAACACAACAAAGATAAAGACAATAATTTGAAAAATATATGAAATAATTAAAATACATCATCACAGAACTTCAGAAAATAAATGTCTCATTTTGCAAATGTTTTTATGTTGTAAGTGAATCAGTTACATAACTCAATGAATATGTAGCTTAATATTTTTTTTATTGGTAATTAGTTTTGTGAAATTTGTAATAAATAACATACTTCAAGAATATTTTTAATTGCACTGTCCAAATATTGATATGCACATTGGCACAGATTTGAGTCCTGTCATTCTTCAAGCTCACCTGCTTCTATTAGAATATCCCATGCATGACACCCTGCTGTCAGCTACTACTTATTGTCATTATCACCAAAATATTCCCTTTCCTTTTCATCCTACCAATTTATTGCATGTTGCCAGTATGTGCTTGATGAATATAGATAAATATAAGCTTTGCACCTTATTTGCAGATAGATTTTGCTATTTTTTAGTGCAATATGTATGCAGTCCCATTTGTGTTCTTTTTTGTGGTATCAATAATTATGAAAAGAAAATTTCAGTCATATTTACATAAACAATATGACTGATAATGACATACAACTGTGTACAACATTTTGTGAGCTCTTGTTCCCACTTACACTTTTTATGTTCTTCATATTGTGCTATTGTCACTAACACAGACATGATGCTAGTCATATTTATGACTAGTTATAGTTTCAAGTAACATTTCAATCTGTTGTTTTGATAGATTCTTTATGTTTTTATATTATTTCAAAGGTGACATGAGCAAATTATATCACTAGTTATTCATAATCTACATATTGAATTTTTTAAACTCTTGTTTATTCTACACGCTGAAATTAAAATAATCTCAGCCATTTTGATTAGTGAGCATTTCAGTGTTTCTTTCCAAGTAAAGGATCATTTGATGACTACATCATAATTTACTTAAATATCCATTACAGGTAAAAAGATTTTATCATTTACAATTTTCTAATTTTTTATATCTTCTATCCTTTTATATTGCCTTTAATTTTTGTTTCAATATAGCTTTGTAAAATTTCATTGAAACGTGTTTTTGTATTGTGATTGTGATTGTATCCATATGTTTTTGTCTCATCTTGTATTTTCATTACTTCCTATTCTTTCTGTGGTAGATCATTATTTATGTTGAACAATCCCAGCATGTATTTGTTACCCTCTGTTTTATTTATGTCATTCATTATTTTATTCATGCATTTTTCACCAGTCACACTGATTTCTATGATCTCTAGTTATTTAAGTTTATCATCATTTGAAGAGATTAGCCACTTATTCATCATGCTATTTTTTCAAATTAACTTGCTATGCTAATATGCTGAACATTTTGACATATGACTGACATATTGACAACATTTTTGAGTTGGTATTGTATGCCAAACATCTATTTTGCTATAGTTTTGCACAATTAAACATAGCTGCTTACATACACTTTTGCACATGCACAGCTATTTCACATGTAGACTTACATGCTTGCTTTATAGTGATGTGGAATTATGGCAGTCATCTATGTATTTGTATACAGATAATTGAAATTATTTTAAATTACATAAGTCAATTTCTTTCCATGAATCAAAGATGCATTTTTATTAGTTATATTATATAAATTGACTTTCAAAATAATTGAATAAGATGATTCTTTAATTTTAACTTTATTTTAATTATTAAATTTTTTGTTATTTTACTGAAGAAAAGTTTACAGATACTTAGTTTATATAGGCATATATGTGTGTTTTACTTCAATTTCTATGTAAGTGTTCAATATCTTCTTCAGATTTTCTAAATTACGCTTCAGTTGATTTGAAATTTTGAGATGGAGTATTTTTACCATACATATATTAGTACTACTAGGTAGTAAACAAACAATTTGGCAAAATTTTGGTTTTATTTTAGATATAATTTCATGCAATCCTATCCAGATGACTGCCATACTTCTTTCTAGTTGAGCACAAATCCATGCAATGCCGAATTTAGCTCTTTTCATTATTGCCTTCTAGCAGTTTAAAGCCAAAGGAAATAGGTATGATTGGTATGGCAAGGAAGTGATTCTGTTACTGCACAATTTGTATAATGAGGTGTATGAATGCTTTTACAAATGAAACAGCTTTATAATTTCCAGTGTTATAATTTCCAGTGTTATTTTATGTCATTCAATATTTTGATACTTTTCAATATCTTTAAAAAATGTTTATAATACAACTTTTCAAAAACACTTAAAAAGTAACAGAAAAGTTGCATCTACGTTTATGCTTTCTGGCACCTATCAAATTTGTATAATTAATTTAAATGCCTCTGATAAATACTAAATCAACAAATAATTTTAAAATAGGCTTCAAAGATAATTCTGAATTCACTGCATTTTTTATATTTTCTATACAGCTGTTTCTACATGTAAATGGATAACTGAAAAAAAGAGAAAATGATTAATTATATTGGTATTGAATGGTGATAATTGATTTTGAGAATTGCTACATAGCAGCTTCACCACACTTGGAACTCACTACTAATATCAAATTAAGTTTAATTTAATAAAAAATGAGCAATTATGTTCATTACAAATCAATTGTTAGAAATAAATTTAACTGATTACACATTTTCTTATTTATTACAAATATTTGTTAGCAAATAAATTGGGTAATTTAATGATATAAAAGTACAAATCTTTTGACTTTATACAGCATTAGTAAGGAGTTCCTTATTGCTTTCAACAGCCATTTTTATTTCTGAATTGTTATGGATACAAAGTTTTATAAACAATTGTATCTTGTTCTTAAGAAAATTCATTTGTAGAAATTTAATTCTTTAAAACAAAACTTTTTGCATAATTGCAATGTATTACTATTGATCAATTATTTAAAGTGTAGTCATATTATAGGATTTAATTATGGATGTTCTTTATTATTAGAAAATGCAGAATGAAAGATTTACTTGAATATTTAAATCTATGCACTGAAAGTAGTTATGAAAATGCTTTAAAAAAATATTAAATGCAAATTTTATCAGTTTACTTTAATTTATAAAAATTTGCTTTCGAACTTAAAATAATATTTCATAATAATACTTATTTTCATAGAACTTTCTTAAATCAAAAATATCTTTTTGAACATTCTAAAATCTAAAATTATATTCCTGTAAATTAATTTTTTAATGTATCTGAGATAAAGATGGCTGTTGAGTTTCTCTTGTGGTGATTCTGCATAATTGTCTGTGGGTCAGTAATTATACCTGGAGCTGTCAAATGGAAGACAATGTGGAAATAAAAGTTCAGGTAGGACTGCTGAACATGGAATGCTTACAGAATGCAGGTAACTAAAAGTGAGACATTCATCCCAAATCGCTTTGCCAATCTAGCAATGTAGTTAATCACCATATTTTCATTTCTCATTTAACTTAAGGATCTATTCTTGATTTATGCATTTTTGAAAAATAAGTAGAGATCAATAAATAAGCAAAACATTTTTATACACATGAAGTACACATTTTTTCTATATTGTTAATCAGTTACATTTATGTTGGTATTTACTTAGTCTAGCATAAGACTACAATACCACATGATTTTTCTATATTGTTAATCAGTTATATACATGTTGATATTTACTTAGCTCAGCTTAGTCTAGCATAAGACTGCAATACCACATGATTTTGGACGAAAGAACTGAAATGAGGTAAAAGAACCTAAATACAAAATATGATTAAAGAGTACATTATATTTTAGCTGTTTGAGATATTAATGTATGGATTAATATGGTAAATTTAAGACTTATTTGATAAGTGGATATGAAATTTTGCTACAACTAATGACAAATAAATTTGATAGAAAAGTAAATAAAATTAATAAGTAACAAATGAAATATATTTCAGTTGTATATTTTACATATAAAATACTGCTAAACCTTTGAAATAGATTTTTATGAAACAAGTTTTTTCCCAATGTTACTTCAACATAATTCTCCAAAATAATATAATTTCATTCAATAAGTTTTACATGGTTTGAGGTATTAACTGAGCAATATGATAAATACATGTGGTACTGTAGAAATTGTATTATTTCTTGATTATTATTTTTTAAATGACAAAATAGCTATATAATTATAACTTCACACATTAATAGATGCTTTTTATCCATATTCATTTCATTTAAATCTACTTGACCACAGATAGTAGAAACAGTTACTTCATGCATGTTTTCTTTCAAACTCTTTAAGTAATAAGCAATCATTGTAATCCATTGCTTTCTGTGGAAATATATTCATGGCAGCATGATTGCTTTTACTGGGCTTAAAAGCATAGTTTATTTTAAGGCAAAGTAGATTTACAAGATTACTTATGCATTGGCAGATTTACTAACTATGCTATACTTCATCTCAGCTACTGTTTATATTTCATCATATTGTATGTATGCTAAACCATTAAGAGATAAGTACCTTACTAAATTTAAAAAAAAAATATTGAATGTATTATTTTTGGATATTTTTTTCTTATAGTTCTCTCTCATATGATTTAAATTAAAATAATCATACATTCACACATATCTTTGCAAAATAATCAATCATACATGTATTAAAAATAAAAATGGTATCATATAAATAAATATCATGCTATGCTTGAAAAACTATGAAAATATTTGAATTAATCATATGTGAACATTTTAAATACACTATGATTACTGAGTTATAATTGAGTTTGTAATTCAAATTTACTTGTAACTTCTAAATTAAATAATCTTCACATTCTGAAAATTCAAGAACACTGACTTTTTTCTATTTTGGATATACTTAATTTACTCTTATTTTAGGAGAGAATTCAAGTGTTCCCTTCACTCTAAGAGATAAATAATTTATTAAATATTTAGACAAATGTAATCCAGCTTTAAAGATTATAATACATATATAATATTCATATGAGTATGAGTACCACTTAAGTTTTTCTAATCAATAAATGCAGATCAAGAAGAAATCAAAGCTGCATTTACTGATGTAACACATTTGACTTAATCACTGATTCATGTACTTATAGCTGAACTTTTAAAGCTTACTGGATTAACAAAGTTACTTTTATATTTACATTTGCAACATTAATGATTTATTTAGAACTAGTTAATCTCTGTGAAAGAATTCATGGATATATATATGAATTTATATGAGATTGTTTTTTTAGAAAAAGAACTACTGAACTTGTTTCAAAGGAAGAGTCGATTATTTCAAATGGTGTGTAGGAGATGTTTTTATCAACAAAATTGTTACTTTTAAGTGGGAGAATCCATTGTTACAGTGAAACAAAAACAGTCCCACTGTTAATTATATAAGTAGATTTTCTTGGAATGAGCTTTGACTACAAAGCTATTAAATCATACATTCAGCTCTGTGGACAGAAATCATGAAGTGACTAAAAGAGACTTTTTAATTTTAACTTGCCAAACCTGTAAAACTGTCCTTTAGTTTGCCTAAGAATAAGCTTCCCATATCTTAAGAGACATCTCCCAATGGAGTATAGAAGCCGGTGACAAAGTCCTGGGTTCTGTTGCATGCGTCAGCTTAGTGATCCTTGCAAGTCTCAAGTCTGGTTGAGTGAGACCAGGACTTTATTCCTACAAGTTCTTATGACCACCTCCTTGGCAGGATGCAAATCCACCAAAGGGATACCTCCACCCTAATCAATCACACAGCTTAGAGTGTACTCAATTAGCACAGGGAAATTTGTCCTAATGAAGAGTTTTCCACACTCTTCGCTAATACTGGGAATCGAACACAGGACCTTCTGTGTGTAAGGCAGACATGCTAACCATTACACTATCCAAGTGGACCTAAGAATAAGAGTATAGTATAATATACTCCATTGAATTTTTAAATATTCATAGCAATACAGAAAATATGCTCCATACAATATTATGAAAAGCAGTATGATTTACAAAATTGTTCCAGTGATCCTTATCTCTCTTTATTTTTAATGTCTGAAAAAATGTAATTTATCTGAAGAAAACAATTTCTGTCCTAATTTCTCTTAAAATTGCTTTTTCTTCCTATTATATGCTATATACTCATGGATTGGATTGCTTCACAGTTCATAGTAATTATATGTGAAGGGATTGTACATTGCTTCATTATTTATTATAAATATATTATGTGGGCCTGTATATAAGATTGTTGATCAATATTGTTTTCATGTATTTTGTATAGAAAAAATATTTTTAATGTGTGGTGACAACAATTAAAATCATTAAGATTAAACTTAAACTATATTAAAAATGCATCTAATACAATGATTCCTTGTTGGAGTATGCCTTTGATTTACTGCCAATTTATTATAGATGTGATTGTGAACAGTTTGTAAAAAGCATAGATAATTTGAGTGATAATGATAATACCTTTTAGTCTCTATCTAGCATTGAAAGAAATAGAGGAAGTTTTTTTTAGAAACAAAAGATTTGACCCATTGTTCATTTCTATTTAATAAAAATCCGTATCAATTTCTTCCAATTATAAAGGTGCATATCAAGTTATATTCAATTTTTCAGTTACTCATGTTCTTATGTAAAATAACTGGTGTGTAGAAAATGTCCTACAGCATAAAAGAATGGATTTGTCTTTGTTGAAAAAATGAGAATAAACTAGATTTTATAGTAGTTAGATTGCCATATAAATCAAAGTGTCTGCAAAAACTAAAACATCTCAAGATGTCATCCTCATTTTATGTGGGGAAAGTAATCAGTTAAAAACTCCTGGCAATTACTATACACTGATGAGCCAAAACATTATGACCACCTGCCTAATAATGTGCCCTCAAAACAGCTCTTACCTGATCAAGCATGGACTCTACTAAATGTTTCCTCTGAGATCTGGTGCCAGGATGTTAACAGCAGGTCCTTTAACTGCTGCATGTTATGTGGTGGAGGTTCTACAGAGCAAACATATTGGTCCAACACATCCCATAAGTGCTCAGTTGTATTGAAATCTGGGGAGTTTGGTGGCCAGGGCAACACATCCACTGGCATTGTAGAAGGCTGTTACCACAAGGGGTGTACCTGGTCTTCAATGATTTTGAGGTAGGTGGTATGTGATACCTTCCACATGAATGATAGGACGCAGTGTTTCCCAGCAGAACATTCTTCAAACCATCACACTCTACATCGGCTTGTCATTTTCCTACAGTGCATCCTGGTGCCATCGCTTCCCCAGGATAATGATGCATACGTACCATGCTGGCCATCTTATTCAGGAGAAAGCTAGAATCATCAGACTAGGCGACCTTCTTCTATTGTTACAAGGTCCAGTTCCAATGCCTGCATGCCCATTGAAGACACTTTTGGCGATGGACATTGTTTAGCATGAATACTCTGACTGGCCTGCAGTTACACAGCCCAATACACAAGAAGGATCAATGTACTGTGTGTTGTGACACAATAGCCCTTTTGTTAGCTTGTGGTGGGAAAGCATCTATTCACTTCTTGCGTCGATAAGTCTTGGCTGCCCAATGCTTTGGTGCGGTTCGTGATTTTTGCCTCCTTTGACTGCTGCTGATAAGTGCTCACCACAACTTAATGTGAGCACCCTACAAGTCATGCTGTTTCAGAAATGCTCTGACCTAGTCTTCTGGCCATAACAAATTTTCCTTTATGAAAGTTACTCAAATCTTTCTTCTGGTCCATAACTGTGGCATTCAACACATCAAAATGAATTACTCGAGGCCAGCTTGCCTGCTTATATAAATAACTCTGACCCTGCATGCACACTTGTTATGAGATTAGCTGTCATTCTTGCTACATGTTGCTGATCATAATATTTTGGCTCATCAGTGTATGTTGCTTCAAACTTAAAGAAAATTGTATTGTGTTTAATTAAAGAGTCAATAATAATTGTCTAACTGTAATATTGGACAATTCAATTCAATTAAATTTTCCATTGTATTAATTAATTTTGACTACTATTTACCTGCATCCTAATTTTTTACCAGGTGCTTATTCTTTATTTCCAATCTGTGATGTTTACTCACTGCCATAGAGGGACGGCCCAAGTTGAGTTGTGATAAAAACAACTAAAAAATTAAGATGATGTCAAAAATGATACAATGGGTAAAAATACTTCATCTAATAGAAATAAATAATACATTTTTCCACTGTTTCATTTACACATGAAAGCCTTAGGTATGTACAGTATTTCTAAGTAGGTGTGCACCCATAAAATGTCCTTAATCAAGGGATAATGCATAAATGATATTATTGATACAACTTCCCGTGAATTAATAACTTTGATATCTTTTTTTTTTAGTGTCATCATAATCAATATTATTATTATCATTATTATTTTATTCACGCATCTGCATGTGCACACCAGATGTCTGGTGGTCATCGCTGGAGACTGAGTGACATCAAATCTCCTCAAGTCCTCAGCCCTCCTCTCAGTATTCCCGCAGTCCACAGTGGTTTGTACTTTCGCACCAGATATCTGGTGGTCATTGCTGAAAGCTTAGTGACATTAAGTCCCCTCAGATCTGAGTGTCCTCGCATATCATAGCAGCGCTGTGGTTTGTACTGTCTCAACCTTCCCTCACTTTTCTAACACTCATGCCATGTTCATTCTAGCTGTTGGGCCATTGCTGATGACTGGAAGTTGTTAATCTCATATTTCTAGTACCCTCCTTAGTATTGTTGCAGACCCCAGTAGTGCTGTGGTCTGTATAATTTCAATCTTTCCTCTTATCTCCATTCATCCAATCTTGACTTCAGTGTCTTTGGCACTGTTCCAAGTGCGCCTACTATTATTGGCACTACCTTTCTCCTTCATGTTCCACAGCTTTCTCAGCTCTCGGGCCAAGTCCTGGTACTTCTCCAGTTTTTTTACTCTCTTTCATATTCACTCAGGTGGTCCACAAGTACAGACATGTCGATGATTTGGCAGGTTCTCTTTTCCTTGTGCACAACTACCAGATGTGCTCTTCTTGCTTCGATGGGGTGGTCAGTTTTTTGCTTAGTAATACATATAAATGTATCATATGTTAGTATTAGCTGTTAATTTTAAACATTAAATCCCTATATCTAACATTAAAATACCACTTAAAATGTTGACATTTACTTCTTTTTATATAAGCAAATGTGTATGTTTATGAGTATTAAGAATTTCTTGATAATATTTTATTCCAAATTCCAACCTTTTAAGATTGAAGTACAAAAATTATGTTCTTTGTTTTTTCTTAATAAAATTAATATGGCCTTATTTTTGGAATGGAGAGTTTATATAAACTGGTAATTTTCTCTGCCTCTTTTGATATGTCCTTGATAACAACTGAAAATGGTTACTTTAATATATAATGGGAATGGCCTTGCAGTAAGAAATTTATTTGATTAAAAGTAACAAGCTTTAGAATTATGGTCACAAATAAAATAAGGTTTTAACAATTTAATAACCATTATGATCATTGCCTAGTATCAAAAATTGATAAAAAAACTTTTGAATTTTACTCACACATGATAGAATACATGTAAGCCTACATTTTGAGTTCAGTAGTTAACAACTTCTTATTAGCTAGATCACTAAGATCTAGTTAGAAAGTACTTGTGACAGTGTCTAACTCATGTCAAATATTTGATCAGATCACCAAAATCTATTTGTTAACAGTTAGATTCACTTGTTAGATCTCAGAATTCAACTAACACAAACTGATCAAACACAAAATTGCTTTTGGCATTTTATTTGCCCAACTATCAATTGTGCTGCCATATTCCACTACTTTAATTATTCAGAAATCTTTATAGCCCTTGCATAACCTATTTACAGAAGTACACCATTTTGTATCTATTAGTAATTTCCTATGATCACAGGATTTTCTCTTTGGTTCATCTATTCTTGGAGTTTTGGAGAAATGTATCACAATCTGTTGCTATAGTGTAGACAATTCAGGAAAAGGATAAATCTCTTTTTGTTAATCCTATTTTATAGTATCAGTCACATAGCTTCAAATAAAACTTCTTGCTAATATCTTTTCACTTGTTGCCTCAACTATAAAAGTATATGGTTGTAAGCTTCATTGTTTTTATACCTTGTGAAGAAGAAATATGAATAGTCAATATCATACAAAGTTCATAATAAATTTTGGATTTAATGGAAAGTCATCTTAAAGACAACTGAGGTGAAAAAAGATTGTGTGATAACTGTAATTGTAACTCAAAAGCAGCTAACCAATAATTAAACTTATTTTATGAGTAAAGTTAGGTTGTTTATTATTCTCCAATAATTTTGTAATGTTAAGATTTTTCTAAAACTAAAATAATAAAACTTTGTCTTGTGAGTACTATGTAATATATAAATTTTCTTCCATTATATATATATATCATCATCAACATCAGCCGTTATGTCCACTACTGGACAAAGGCCTTTCCCATCTCCTTCCATGACGACTGTTTTACCTTTGCCAAGTATTACTGACAAACCTTTCTACTAGTCCATGGGCCAGGGGTAATATTGGTACAAAAAGTGGTACTAAAAATGATTGTTATGAGTCTTTAGGGGTGCCAAATCTATGTCCAAAAATGCTTGATGGACATGCCAGATGCCCATCTTAAGTGAGTTAGCATATAATTTAAGATCAAAACCATGTATTTTCTTCTAAATAAAAAAAAAGGAGCAAAGCATAAATTATTTATGGTCTATATATTTTATAGAGTTGGAGTTAGACTGGCAGTTTAGTATAAGGCAAAAAACCCCATCAAAACAAAGAAATATAGGTTTTATTTAAAGGTTTTCAAGAAAATGTAGGTAACTTTTACCCTCGTTTTACTTTTCAAGTGACACCAAATAATGTTTTTCTCCAAAATTATACAAAGAATGTCACTGGAATTGGTCTTGAAATTGCACAAATATATTGAGAATATGTGACTTTCACTATTAATGACAAATCTTGTCCAAAACTGCTGTTATAGTTATATATGTTACACCATACTCCTAATTCCGAGTATTCCATTTCAATAAACAATTATCTTCAATGTCCACACAAAATATAATTTATCTAAATGTCCTCATCAAAATTGTCTTGTTCATTCTGCTCATCTTCCTCTGGCTTCATATTGGAGCAGTCTTGAAGATAACAGGCATATGTACCCATTAGTCCATTTCCAAGACATGTACAATCTGGGCCCTGGCAAAAATGCCTGGACTTGCAGGAGATGAACTCGAGAACAACATCTGGAGCTGGGGCTTCCCTCATCCACTTGATGCTTAGATGACCAAACTTTGATTAGTCGCTTCATCTAGGCAAGCCAAAGGTCCAACAACCATTTTCATACTCTACAGACATGTACAAAACCAAAATGCATTGTTAAATTTAGTATCCCCAAGTGTACCAATACACCAAATGGGCTATATCTCATCCTTCCATCTTGTGTCTGGTCTTTTCATCCTGCATTTACTGTCCTATTGGCACTAATCGGATTAGCTTTTTGCTCTATCTGTTGTCATTTCTTCTTACTAAGTGTCCAGCCAATCTCCATTTTTGTCGCTTAATTAATTGTATAATATCTTTCACCCTGGTTCATCCACAGATCCAGGCTGATCTTTTTCTATTTCTTAGAGTTATCCCTAGCATTGCTCTTTCCAGAGCTCTCTGTGCGATTCTATGTTGGTTCTCAGTTCATTTTGTTAATTTCAATGTTTTGCATCTGTATGTTATAGCTGGTATTACGCATTCATTGTATACTTTATGCTTTAAGCACATTGGTAAGTTGCTCTTCAATATGTCTCTTATTCATACCAAATGCTTTCCAGCCAATTGTGATGCATCGTT
>VCCN01002867.1:6543636-6556843 GCA_006491835.1 Architeuthis dux
ATATAAATAAAATATTCTAGCTTGCATTAAGTTTTAGCAATCTATAGTTTTAAAGCAAAAGCTTTGAGTTTCCAGGTCTTGAATCATTTGGATCTTGTTAGCTAATACAATTATGTAATTCTTGTCGGTACTTATTTTCAAGAAGGAAATTCAATGAGAGGTTGATGCTCTTAGCCTCTTGAATTGGTAGAGTATGCAGCACTCTAAAATAAAAAAAATGTCATTCATATATTGAATCTTTGGATGCTCATAATGGAGAAAATTAATTTAGTGAGTTGATCCCTCTTGTTTGTCCTGGAGAAAATCTACATGAAGCATTTTATAGATTGGTGGTTCTTTATAATGAAATCATCAACTTAAAACATATTTTATTTTATTGCCAATTGTGTACTTATTTCATAAGATTTAAAAAATGTTAAAAAGTTGTACATAATTTTTACTTGAATTATAAAATAGAGATGTATATTTTAAAGTTATAAGGATTTTTCATCATAAATAATCTTATGCATATAAATGTAATTTGTCTATGATGGTTCAGTTCCTGGTTCGTATTGTTAAAAATTGTGTTTAACCAACTAAGTGTTTTTCCAGATACAAATAAATTGCCTAAATATTGAATGTTTGTACATGTCACTTACTGGTGCTCATATTTCTTTATGTGTCTGTATTTTGAAGTTGCAAAAGCTTTGCTTAAAGCAATACACACATGCTTGTAAATATGTATAACATTAAAATTGACAACAACTAATAAGGATTCCATTTATGCACCTTTAAAGAAGTATGCAAAAGGTTAACATTATAAAACTGCTAAATGCTAATTTGAAGAACAAAAATAAAATAATCTAAAATGGATTCTTTATTTTGGATAATTGCTCTTATTTTTCATAATTTATCATTTGTGTTGATTGTAATAGCTTGTAACTGATTCTTTTATTTTTTAAACAAAAATATTCTAAAATTTATTCTGGTTTTATAAAAAAAAATAACTCAAGGTTTCATCATAAATTCTAAAATGCTTTATCTTCAATCTCATTGCAAAATGACTCTTTCAATCATTTTTTCATTTACATTCTTATTTCATTAATGTTCATTCTTTCTTTTTGAAAATGATCTACAAAATATATATTCACCTTATTTCATTTTTATTTTATTTTTAAAAAAAATTCATTAAATAAAACAATTTTTTTCAGAAATGATAAAAATCATTAGTGGGCATATTTTTTTTAATATCAAGGAAATATTTTTGAAACTTTTTATTGGGTCATTGGGAAAGTAAGAGAAACAAATATTTTAATTTCTGTAGAAAATATTCAGTAATTTTATTGAAAAAATTCTTATCAGTTTATAAATTTTAAAAGATTTAATTTAGAATGGATCAAATTAAAAAATTTGCATAACCTAAGCTATAATCTTGAAAGACAAGTTAGTTATTTTAGTATTAAGACTATCATGAAATTTTCTTTTATTAAAAACCATCATGTTAGCAGACATTTTAAAATCTCATATTAATTACAAACATGTAACTGATCATCTATTACAAGAATATAAAGTAATAATCAGTGCAAAGAAATTTGATCTCATAACTCAAACAAAGGCCAACAGTTTAGTTGAGATACTGTAACTAATACAGATCCTACATCTTTTCTTTCTTGTGTCCGCTCAAATAGTGTAATGGTTAGCATGTCTGCCTCACATGCAGAAGGACCTGGGTTTAATTCCTGGTATGAGCGAAGAGTATGGAAAACTCTTCATCAGGACAAATTCCCTGTGCACTCAGCAGCTAATTGAGTACACTCTAAGTTGTGTGATTAGGGTAGAGGTATCCTTTCAGTGGACTTGCATCCTGCCAAGGGTGTGATCATAAAACTTTTAAGAATAAAGTCCTGGTCTTGACTGAAACTTGCAAGGATTACCAAGTTGATGCATGCAGTGGGAACTGGAACTTTGTCACCAGCTGTTTATACTCTAATGGGAGTTGTCTCTTAAGAAATGGACACTTTATTTGATATATATTTGATTATATCATTTTTACTTCATATACATGCATACAAGTTTATTTTATTTTCATGATGGAAGAATCAATGGAGAATTATACCCCTAGATGACATTTGTCAGCCAACCTTATCTTTGGTGAAAACGATAAAGCCTGAAATAAAAATAGTATTGAAAAGAGTTGCATCATCTTTTTAGCTTTTAAAAACCGAGAAAAATATTGAACTAGTATATTTTTAAGAAAAAGATAATTTCTTGAGAAAAATATCTTTCACAAGAAAAATATTTTCTCTTTCCATTTATTTTTTGATTATTTAGTGTTATAAGAAAATAAAGTTTAATATCATATTATAAGGCATCACTGACAAAATTTTGACTATCATACATATTTTGGGGTTTCTTCATTTTTATATTGTATATATTGCAGATAAGATGACCATATTACACAATATAAAGATGTATTATGTATCACTTTTGAATGATCATAGAATGATTTATCAGAAATATTTTGAATAAAAGGATCCAAAATTGACTCATATCAAAAGTGCAAATTTTCAAATTGCACCATAATCAAAACAAGGATGAAATGTAGAATTCAGACCCCTTTAACTATATAAAAGAATATTGTGAAGAAATAGTATCACATTTAATTCTTGTTTTGATAAAATTAAATTAAATTTTGATTAAAGTGTAATCTGAAAATATGTGTTTTAGACTTGAATAAATTTTGGGATTCTGATTCTACATTTGATCCAAATAAAAATATTAAAGATATTAGTCTGAATGAAATGATGAAAATATAAATGAATGTTAATCAACTCTTGATATTAAATTCTATTTATAAGTAAAATGAATTAATTGTATCTTCACTGAAGAAAATTTGCAGCAAAAGAAAAAATCCACACACTAACAATATTTGTGTAAATTCAATAAACCAGTTTTTACGGCTGTCAGTTTAGAAAGTTAAAATTTGAACAATATATAAAAAAAATATCTCATAACAATACATTTAAGGTTTGCTTCTTTTTATAAATTATTCTACCAATTAATAAGTCAAAATTTGCCACTGTTTATCTGACTGATGGGTATGAAATTTTTTGTTGAATAAACTTATGCCATTACTTTGAAAAAACTTAATATTCTTGCAAATTATATTGTTTCTTAAGTTAATACTAAAACTGCATTAGGTTAGAGATAAGTTTCTGAAATATTATGTCACTTTGAGATTATATATTTTATATGTTTGGCTCTAAAGAGGGGAAATGTTGTCTAGTATTATCTACTCTAGATTCTGGTGTATAAATGTAACTTTTCTTTTCATAATTAAAAATTATATAGAAACTCATTGTTAAAAGGTATAGGAGTTATGTTTTCCTAAAATCAGGATGGGATTTTTAATTTTGAAGTTAATTCTGAACCAAACATATTGGGGAAAAGATAATAATTCTACAGCGGAAATAATTGCCAGTGAGTCCATTTAAGTAGGTTTCTCAAAGGAAATGCAATGTTATATAGCTTTATAAAACTACTTTATCAAATGTCAAATTTCTCTATTTTAAAAATTGTAAAATATTTTTATGTGTACATAGTAAAAATTGTGCAACAGTTTACTGATGCCACTTAGTGCATTCTTTATTTAAATTTTAAATCTATATATTAATAGAATTTTAATATATTTATCATATTTATAGTATATGTATATAAATGTTTGGTTTTAAATTTAGGTAAATTTTATTTTTTTATAGAAAATTTGATTAGTGGAATTATTTCCTGGACCCAACATATCAATCTTCAAGTTGATATTATTTTTAAAGTGGCTATAGATAAGAATTTCAGTATTGTTATTGTTATGTCAAGTATCTGAATTAAAATATTTCAAATACTGATTTCTATTCAATTACATAATACTTATATAATATTTTCCTTGTTAATACCAACTGGTCAGTCATTTAAAGATTACAAGTATAAACTAATGTCTTTAGGGATCTGCACTTGCAATTTGTTTACTAGATATTAAGTGCTTGATATGTCTGAGAAATGTGTAATTTCCATTCTATTCCCCAAATAAGTTTATCTCAAAAGTTGCTACCTCTTTGAAGACTATTTTTGTATTGGTTTCAAATGTATCCACATACTGGCTTATAGATCCACTATACTTATAAAAAGATCCTGGTTATAATAATTTAAGGCTACAAAATTTGTAAACAGCCAAGAGTTGGTATTTCTACTTATAAGGCAAGTTCTTCTTTGCAGTCTTTTCGTTAGGAAATTGCTAATAAGGATTCTGTTTTCTATACTTTTTGTTTCTTACTACTTAAAAACGATGCTATTGATGTTCAAATTAATTGGTAGGAATGCTTAAATTATATAATGTTTTATTAACTGAAATATTCATTAAGTGCAAGTTTCTTCAATCTAAGTTGATTTTCTACTTGTATATAATTTAGAGAAAAAGTATTTCTTTTTTAAATTATTGCATTGCTGTAATTGACAGCATGACAAGTAAGACTTACCAAAATAAAGAGGAAATAATTCTATATTATAATATAACTAGCATATGCCTGTCACAAATGACGGGGGTTATTTATGCATGGATTGGCAATAAGGAGCCAAAAGAGATTTTATTAGGTATTTTTTTTATTAATTAAGTATCCTAATTTTAATTTTTTTTTTAAGTCTCAAAAGAAAACTCACCACTGATATTTTGCGGTATAAAAAAGGTCATAGGAAGAAATTTATTTTATTAAAAATATAACTTATTTCATTACAAAATAAAGTTGAATATTGTATTAAAAAAAAGAATTGGAAAAGAGTATGGCCAAAATTGACAAATTTCTCCTTTTTAAAAAGCATTTGGCCATATTTAAATTTTGAGCCATTTTGACTTAGTTGCAGTAGTATTTTTAATAAATTCTTTATTTTGGTTTGGCCATTTTTGCGGGTTTTTGGCCAAAAAATGACTCCAACTATAGCAACACCGCTTCCCCTCCCTAGCTGGTCGCCTCCAGCTAGGAAGGCGAAACACATAGTTAGCTACATCCAAAGAAGGAGAAAGACAGACAGCGTTCATTGACCCAGTTTGTCTCAAAACCTCGAACAATATTCTTTGTTGCTATGGAAACAGCATATCTCATTTTTCATTAACCACTCTTTTACTGTTTTTATTAGCTGTATCAATATGTTATGTGGAACAGTCCATTATGAGTTATAGGATATCTCAGCTAGTGGAAATGACAATCATCCAATCATACTAATTTGCATATTTGGCTTTTATATGTATAGATATAGAATTTATTACAAAGAAATACAGTACATTTCCTTTAGGCTAAAACAGGAACAAAATTATTTTATATATAATTGTTTCTTTTTGTGCACGAAAGTTTCATCTAGTGTTAACAACACTGTTTTCCACCTAACCAAGTTTGTAACCAAAACATACAATAAGTAATTTCAAATTAATTTTTGACAATTGACTTTAGTAATTATATTCTTATTTGGTAAGGCAGGTTATATATTAAAAATAGAAATAATTTAACATTATTTTAAGCACAGGAAAAATTAATTGTTTTTAAACAAGAAAATAAGCTGAAAATGTTTCATGATGTTTAACAAAGTATTATGATAGTTATATCCTGAATTATTTTTATTATTTTAATTATTTTGCTTCATTGTTTTTGATCATTTTTACGTATACACAAAAAATTTTTCCTTCCATTAATTTTCAATTCTTATTTCATTCTGATCATTCATTACGCTTATTTTCCTTCATAATAGTTATTTTCATCTGAACACTGCTGATATTGTTTTCAAAACACTCAGTATCATCACTTTGTTAAATTTGGTTTTAAAGATGGAAAATGTCATACAAATGTATTAATCATCATCATCATCATCATCATCATCATCATCATCCCGCTGGACAAAGGCCTTTCCCATTTCCTTCCATGACGACCGCGATTGTGCTGACCTGTCATGTCTTACCAGCAAGCCTTTCTATCTCATCCCTCCATCTTGCGTGTCTGGTCTTTTCCTACTGCGGTTACTGTCCCATGGGCACCAATTGGTTAACCTCTTGGTCCATCTATTGTCATTTCTTCTTGCTAATTATCTAGCCCATCTCCATTTTTGTTGCTTAATTATTTGTATAATATCCTTCATGGATTCTAATTGAGTAAACAATTTACAATCAGTCAAATTTCTATCATTTTATTATGAGTATCTCTTTAAAAAATTAAAGAAAACACTAAGATTTTTAATGTAAAATATTGTTAATTTGGAGTTATAGTACTTTGATTTACTTGATACCATATAGGTCTGTTTGGATTATAAAATATAGAATATTTTCTTAATTGAATCTTATTGTTAACTATGATAAGCAATTAGTTTCTGAAAATGGGCAGCTGAAATTCTTCATTTTGATTCTTTCCATAAATCTTTTAAAAAGCTGATATTAGTATACTGTCACCATTATGAAATGATTTGTTTTATGAATTTATAACTTTTACCATACCAACATTATTGTAGCCCAAATATTTATCTCAAATTGTAAAATATTCTAAAAAAGTATTTTGCATATATTTTTCAACAATTTTCTACATAATGAATATTTTTATTTTCTTGAAAATTCAGGTTATATTTGCAACAATTATCCTTGATAACTAAGACTTTCTTAAATGAAATATTGAGATATTACAAGAAATAAAGGAAAACTAATTTGTTGAAATCTATGATACTAATATTTTGAGTTTACATATATTTAGAACTGATTCTCACTTAATTACCAAAGTATGAATCTGCTCAGTCACTAATAAATGGGCAGTAATATAACATCTGTGTAAAGTAAAAAGAAAGTAAAGTCATTTGAATATTATAGAATATTATAGAAGCCAACAGTAAACATGTGTTTTACCTAAGTCAGTTCTGATAATATACAGCTGTATTTATTAGGCACAGACAGCTGTGGAAGATGTTCATTATTAAAACTCTTAAAATAATATATCAGTGTAATACTATAAATGCTATGATGCTAATATCAACAATAAGAAAGTCTATAACTTTCAATGTAATCAGGATAACTAAAAAAGCTGACTCTTAGTAAATATTGAAAAAAAACAATTTTTTTGATCCTGACAAATCTTTGTTTTTCAATTACTTGTTTTCATTAATTTTCATTTAATATTTAAGATTCTTGAATAAGTCTCCAATTTGCATATTTAGTTTCTAAGGAGTGAAATTATCTTGCTTGTTGCATAAGCGTTATTTTGATAATGATGCCCAATCTCTACTATACTTTTATTAAATAAACTTTAAAACAGTTTTTATGGTATAGCATTTTCTTTGGATATTAACTTCTCAGTAATTTAATTTTTATTCATTGCAATAAACCAGTTAATTTATTTTAAAATGCCAAGAAAATAATTTTAGTTATATTTAAAATGCATATTGCATAAAGAAAATCAAATTAAATCAGATGTAAACTTTACTGTATAGTTGTTTTCATTAATATTTTAATTGTAAACATACAAAATCTATTTTTTGATTACTTGAATGACTACCACAGTCCTTCCAGCTACACAATTAGTGAAAAAAAAAGAAATATTCAATTGTTTTGCTCATTATTGTAAAATATTTTTACACAAAAGAAATTCTTATCTTTTGAATCTACCTACCATCTATTGTTTACTTCTACTTAAATCAATGGAATTACTTTAAAAATATGTTCTTAAAGCCATAAAGTAAGCGTATTTATTCATTGTAACAATACATTTTTACTGTCATATTTTCAAGACAATGTATGTAAAATTTTAAAACAATTCTGAGGATTCTTTTCTGTATACTGGTTTGATATTTGCATCTGAGCTTTTTTTAATATCCATTAACAATATGTTCATTGATTGTCGTTTACTGCTTCATAATCTATCTTCATTTTTAAATAGAGTATTTTCTGTAACATGTAAATATATTTCAATATCGCTTATGTCAAATTACATAATTGATTTTACTTAATTATATAGACCCTTCATCTAAAAACATTTAAAAATAAATAATGTCTTGAAATTTAGGTAGTATATAATTTTTGATATAAAAACTGATTTGGATAATAAATTATGTTTGATTGTTATGCATATATATAAGTGAGGATTGAAATAGATGCTGCAAAAAGGATTTTCAATCAAATAGAAAAATTACTTTGAATATTTGGTTGGTTAACATAAACCTACCTCATAATGGTTAATAATAATAGCCAAATATCACTCACTGACTGATAGGTACAAGTTTGTACCGGTTGTGGTTGAAACGTCTGGCTTGATAGGCCCCAAGACCAAGACATTGAAGTTCATTCGCCAAATAGGCTCCATTGCTGCTCAATGCCATGATGAACTGCGCGAGACCAAGTGGCTCGATCGCAGTCGTCCATGGCAATACGTTCTCCATAATGACTGCGGGAACAGACAGAGTTATCTGTTAAAAATTTTTTTTATTAAACGGTCATATTATAAAATTTAAATATGCAAATGCTGTCCCGTGGCTATGCATCATTCAATGATTTTTAGTGAATGCCAACGATATCTTGAAAGTCATATGAATCGTCTTTCGATTGCCTTTCTATTTGGATTTAAAATTACGAAGACTCAATGTTACTACGGCAAAAAAATGGAAATTATATCAGCTAATTATTGATTCTTATAATATGTTCCTGGGAGACCTTACATTTTGAATAAAATTGATACTTGATTCTTTAAATTCTCAATTTAATATTATATTTGAGCTGATTGATTAAGTTCAAAAACTATTAGACTACATGTCTCTATTGTGGAATAGGTAGAATAATAGAAGTGCTACTTTGTCAGTATACTGTAATATATTTTGTTTACATATTGAAACTATGTTCATTTATTTACAGCACCAATCAAATTTGGGCAGATTAGATAATGATGCTCTTTTATAAAAGAATAGTGGATAAAATGGACTACACAAAATAAATAAATGCTATTCATCCTTACAATTTCTGTTCATTATTGTTTTGGGTGAAATTCCAGTTAATTTTATTACATGATTAATAATAGGGTGTTACAAATGGTTAGTTCATTAAATAATATTATTCATATTCATGCATAACGATATTTACTCAATACTATAAAAATATAAATCCTAATAATAGTTATTTTTAAAGCATGAAAATGGAATTTGATAAAAGATATTGTGTAGCAAACATGCTTTAGTTGGGATTTTTAAATTGTTAATTGTATTTGAACCTTGTTGCTGTATATCTATCATGTACTGTGAATTTCTTTTTTTGCTTTTTTAAATTCTATAATTTCAATTCCTAAAAAAAGATGTATATAAAAATAAGTGAGGCTAAAGTTTAAAAATATATATACCTGAAAGGTACTCAGCTTTAATATAATGGAGAAAGACTGAATCTTAAAATGTGAGCTGGCTATCACTGACAACTGAAATCATGAATGGGTAGATATAATAAAGCATATTGAGGAAGTAGAAGAGATAGAAACATAACATTAGAATGTAGGATTAAAGTATTTAGAAGTCTAACTTTGGATCTGATAGTTACTCAATATATATTATTTAATCAAAAGCTAGTTTTGAATAAATAAATTTGTTCTTGTACCAAATTATGTTTCTAAGCTACATGAGAGTCAAGGTATTTGAAGAATTCATTTAAGAGTTACAAACATTCAAAATCTTTCAGATCTATACATATTTCATTATTGGATACATCCTATATCTTGTCAAATTTCATACTATCAATTCAAGATGAGTTGGATGAAAAATTATTTCATAAAATCTTTCTTTTAAGAGTGTGTAAAATAAGTGCTTGATGAAATCCGGATGACAATAGTTCACTACATAAAATTATTCCAAGCTTAAAATTAAATCTTTGATATGTATATTTTTTTTACATCTTAATATCTTTGAATTTGCTCATGACATTTTTGACTGTGAAAATAATTTTATGTCTAAATGCCTAAAATCATAAATATTTGCCATGCAAATTATGTATCTATATTGTTTTTGCAATAATGTATAAATTATATACCTCAGCATGATGTATATTATGTGTAGTATTTAAACTATTTTTTATACAAGACGTTTTCTGCAGCATAAAAATTATTTTTAACACGGTAAGATACTTTTCATAAAAATGTATTATTTGGTACAAAAAGTGTATAACGATAGTCAATGATAAATTTTAGTTTACAATTTTTCAATCTGTTTTCTGATGAAGCATTTTTTTGAAATTATTTTTCAGGTAAGGCTCCAACAATTCTTAAACAATTGGTTGACATTGAATCATTTGAAGGAGATTCTGCAAAATTTGAATGTATTGTTCATGGCAGTCCAATGCCAGCAGTCACATGGTATTGTGATGGTATACCTATCAATGAATCTGTATTTGAAGCCATTACTTTGGAAGATGGCACTTGCCAATTGATAATTCAGGAAACATTTCCTGAAGATGAAGGAGAATATCAATGTATTGCCACAAATGAATATGGCTCAACCAACACTTTGTGTGTTCTTTATGTCTCAGGTATGTAAAGCTTTGACTATTCATAATTCCACAGTTCCAGTTATCTTTAAAAAGGTTTTAAAAAACTTAACTTGTAGGTGGTTTTAAACTTATCTTGTAATGCATAACTGTGTCAAAGTGTTATTGTTGACACAAGTATCCATCACAAAATAAGATTCTGCAATGTGATATTAATTCTTTGCATGAAACCTTTCATTGATTAATTTGCAAATTGTTTATGAAAATCATCTGTTTTCAGATTCTTAAATAATTTTCCTTTTATATCAGGTTGATTCAAGCTCAGTGTTATTGTAATTATATTGATCCTAATATGAAGTGTTTATAATTGCTAATATAACTTGCGACCAATTATTTTATAATCTCAATACTGTTATTTTCTAAATTATCCAAATTGTTTTACAACATAAGATATTTAAAAATTGAATGGAAAATATAATAATTTTCTTATTATATCTGGCTAATATTACCATTTACCATATTTTTCATTTATGTTAGTATTTTGAATTCAAATATATGAAGATATTTCAACTTCATTTGAATAACAAAATTATTTTAATGAAATATTTTTACTAGATTGAAATTTATTTTATATCTTTTACAAGTGATATTAAAGAACTTGATCCAGTTTAAAATATCTTGATCTTGTTTGCAATATTGGCAAAATAGCAGCATTTTGCAGCATTTTGCCTGGAAACATTAGTTAATATCCATTTTCTGGCAGGTTTTTAATGTTGATTTTTTCTAAATGTTATCTGTTCTTTCTTCCCAGCTATTGTGGGATGTCACTGTACAATCTTCTCATTCCATAGGCAATTAGTACATTTAAATACTATATTGTATGATTGTTATCTAATTGGCCAATGGTTATATGTGACCCCGCACGTCAAATCTGGTATTAAGTATCATTTAGGGTGATTTTAGAGAAGGCTGGATTCATATTCTGCACATTGTATGTTTAATTCTGGTACTTACCCCATCTTGATAGCTTGTGTAGTTACAAAGATATGGGACATTTAGTTTCAGATACTTGGGGAAATTTTCTAATTAAAGTTTTGAGAAAATTGATGTTGAAATTATACTTACAATGACATAGAATTCTAGTGATGCTGTCTCAGAAAAACTCATTAAAACATGTTTTGGATTATTCTACATTCATATTTTCAATGGGAAGATAAGGTATTTATGAAGCCATTGTTGATAAAATCCAAAAATCGCCAAAAATGACCAGCTCTAGCTCGAAACTTACCCATGCAACTTAATACCTGATTCGACATGCGGTGTCACATATTTAGCTTGTTTTTCAGAGAATGTTAAGATTTTGTAATTCTTATGATTTTTACTCCACAGATGCTTATTTTTTTCTAAAAATATATTTTATATTTTATATGAGAAATAGATTTCTTTTTAGAACATTTATGCGCCTGAATACATTTACAGAAATATTCTCATTTTACTGCATTTATTCATATAATTTACAAATGTTACAATACATTTTTTAAATTTCCTAAATAATTTGGATTTACATTATTAATGAATTGCATTTTTATATCCATTAAAACAAGTCTCATTATAATGGAAAACTTTATGGTTAAGAATAATAATAGTAATATTATTACATTTACCTCCTTAATGTAAATAAGATATCCTATTTGTTTTAAATTCATTATAAATAAGCAAACTATTAAAATATATAATTTTGTTTTGTGCAAATACCAATAAATATTTTTAGAAAATTTTAAAGTTAGGAAAAAGTTATTTTATTAGGCTAGTGAGATGATCGCTTAAATTATCATTAATAGTATTAACTTAAAATATATGTAAAGTGTATTTGGGCTTATTAATATTGAAAAATATTTTGACAAAATTATCTGGTGTAGATGTTGAAAAGTAGCATGCAGTGATGTGAGTTGATTTATATTTTTCTAAATATGTATGTGTGTACATGCATGCACTCACAAATATTTTTACATACAGGTATATTTATTTTTGTGGAACATAAATTGAAAATAAATAGATTTACAGTTTTATTCTTATTTGTTGTTTTGCTACAAAATATCTGATTTGTAATAGATCGATTGCTGGTTGAAGATGATGATGCCATCTACAAATATAAAGAAATGGAAGAATCAGAGGAAGAAAAATCTGAAGAAGTGCAACATGTTTCCCCTGATAAAAGCCAAATTGTTTCTTTCTCAGTTGATGCTAAAACACACCCTATTTTACCACAAGAACTACCACTTGATCAATCTTCGGCTGATGCTGCTGAAACCAAACCTATCTCCATTATTATAGAGTCTAAACAAATAAGTGTAGATAAAGAAAAAGCACCCATTAAAAAAGCAGAAGAAATTGTTCTTGATGAAAAAGAAGAAAAAGATATTGGAGATGACATATTTCAAGTGCCTGCTGAGGGGGTGGAAACATTGACCTCACAAGAAATTAAAAAGAGTGGCATTCAAATTAGCGTTAGTTCAGCAAAAACAGAATCAGTTGTCGCAACAAGGGAGGAATCATTTTCAGATGAAGAATTCTTTGATGTTCCAGCTACTGAAGTGACACAAACAGAGTTTAAAGATATGAAACCCAAAGAGACAAAGATAGCTATAACAGCTACCGCAAAGACTCTTGTGGCTGAAGACATTACACCTGAGGTTAAAGATA
>VCCN01002867.1:6559255-6570831 GCA_006491835.1 Architeuthis dux
TTGTTATAGCAGCGCCCCAAACTCCTGAGGTATCTGAGTTTGGTCTCCCAGAGGTTGAACAAGCTAAGATTTCTCCAATGATTACAACAGACATAAAAGAAAGTGAAGAGGTTATGTCTGATGAAAAGGTAGGAGATGTTCCTTCACAAATGACTATTAGTATTGAGTCTAGGCAAATAAGTACTGAAAAGCAGGAACCTTTGATTGGTAAAGTTGAAGAAACTTTCATCCGTGGAGATGAAGAAAAGGATTCTGGTGATGAAGTATTTGATGTACCATCAGAAAGTGTGGAAAAAGTCAGTGAGCAACAGATTCAGTCAGGGGACATTCAGATTTCAGTCAAATCTGCAATGGTGCCAATGATTGATGAAACCAAAGAGGCACAAGAAAAGCCTGAAGTTCAAGTATTACCATCTGTAATGGGAATTACTGTTGGTAAAGAGCAGGTAATGTCTGTTGTTGCTACTGAAAAGACAAAAGACACTGAAGCTATGAAGGCAGTTGTCTCAATTGAAAAAGAAGCATTATCCGATGAAGAATTCTTTGATGTTCCAGCTACTGAAGTGACACAAACTGAGTTTGAAGATATAAAACCCAAAGAGACAAAGATAGCTATAACAGCTACAGCAGAGACTCTTGTGACTGAAGACATTACACCTGAGGTTAAAGATAGAGAGGAGAAGATCCCTGAAGAAACTGAAGTTAAACCTCAATCTGATGAAGTTTTGCTGTCAGAGACGGAACAGATCATTGTACCTAGCTCAATGACAACTGTTGTTGCTGATAGTGAGGAGCAGACATCTCTTGTTCCTTCAGAATATGATGCAAAAGAAATGGTGCTGAAACCATCTGAAATTGAATGTCAATCTCCAACAGGTATTGAAGAAAGTCAAGCATCAATTGGAGAGAAATTAATTGATGAAGAAGCAGAGGAATTTGTAGAGCAAGATCTGTATAAACCATCTAAAAAGCCTGATATTGTTGAGAAACAGTCTGAAGAATTGCCTGAGAAGACCTCTTTGACACATGCAGATAAAGAAATAAAAGAAATTTATATAGGTGAAGATGTTTATGATATTCCAGTTGATGAATCAAAACCTGAAGCACACACACAAATCATTCCTGAAATAAGGGAGGAAATAACTCAGTTAATTCCTGAGGTACCTACTGAACATATAGAGTCTGAAATACAGCTGCCATATGCTGTCACTAAAACATCTAAAGAAGCACAAATAGTTGAAAACATTCAAGCATTAGATACACCAGTAGAAATTAGATTTGAAGAGGATACAGCAGCATCACCTGAAGACATTGAATCAATGGGTGTTCTTGCTGACCAAAAAGGTGAACCTAAAACAAGGGAAGTGAAATTCACTGAGATTTTGGCTTTTGAAGATGAGGGTGAACATTTAGATTCAATTCAACCGACTGTGCCATGCAAAGGACACGTCTTTGTTGAACCCAAAAAGAAACTTCCTGGGCCGAAGGATGTTCAGTCATTGAAAGAAGACAATATAGGTATTTGGAAGGACCATATTTGGGCTAAATGTATGCTAATGCACTTGCTGCTAGCGCTGCTGCTGCTTGAATGTACACAAGCATCAATTCTATGTAGCTTAATCAAATATATGTATGCCTCGACAGCATGTTGTAAATTGTCTTGTTGGAAATGTCTAAAAATGTATTTAACTATTGTACTTGTTACCTTTATGTTTTTTTCAGCCAGACTGCCTTAGTAGTGTTGTTGATATTATGTATTTGTTTCAGTAAAAGTACATTGTCTTTTAAATTTAAGAACAATGCTTTACATGTATAAGTGTATAGCTGCATGATGCACTGATTGTTGGTATAAAATAGATTAGATAGTAGTTTGCTTATGATCAAATATAAACAGAAATAGACCATAAAACTTTACATTTGAAATCTTATGTAAGAATTAAATATTCAGGTATTCATTCACTTTCATTCAAATCTAATTAATTCCAAATAAAATGTCTTGCATAAAATTATAAATCATACTTTCACAAGAGGATGAATTTTTTCTAAGTATTTCTTTTTTTTTGTTTTCATATCGGTGCATGTGACAAAAGAATGCAATTTGCATTTTGCACAACTTTTTTAGAATTTACATTTTCTTTTCAAATATTTGGTAAATATATTATGCTCATATCTTTATAAGTCAAGTATATTTGGTTAGATATATATTATTTAGTGGTATGATTTTATAAATAATTTTATAAGGAAAAGAGAAACTATAATTGATGGATATCAAATTCAAATCTTACTGTTATTGAATCCTGCTGTTATATTAATTGTAAAGTTCTGATTAACTAAAGATTGCTTCATTTAAATAAATTGTATATTATCAAAAATATATATATGGAATATTTTTTATTCTCCACAATATGTTGACATATTACAAATAATGGATAATATAGAGAACTGTAACTTATACATAGAGACAATATATATATATATATATATATGTGTGTGTATGTATATATATGTGTGTGTGTATGTATATATATATATGTGTGTGTGTGTATGTATATATATATGTGTGTATGTATATATATATATATATATGTGTGTATATATATATAGTTTAAAAACTTCCTCCTAGGGTTAACTTTTTGGGGGTTTCTCCTTTGACAAAGAAATTTTTCTACAATTTTCAGCTCAGTTAAAACATCCATCCTAGTGAATGTAAAATGACTTGTAGATTTTTGGTAGTTCTTCTGATAGTAATTAACAAATAATTTTAATGCAGTTTAAACTTTAAACTAAACATTTCTGGTTTTATGATCAATTCTACATCTCTCAGATGAAGGTTCATTAACAAAATTATATCTATCGCCATCTGTATCTTTTATTCACCAAGAATCTTCCTTTTCTTCACCCACCTCTTAACCAAGATCTTTCAACTTTAGCCACATGTTCATATTATTCCAACTGAATTTTAAATTAAAATAGGTTAAAAATATAATTTTGGAAATTTATATGTTGAAAATCATTTTTAATTTTCCGATTAATCTTTTATATAATTGTTTGCCTGAAAAAAAAAATGCTTGTGTAATTTAAGCTATATTTCAGAGTGACAGAAGCATCTTAGCAATCATAAAAAATGAATCCTATGTCTCAATTTTGATTATACAATTTATTTGATTTGTAAGTCAAATAAAATGTGTTGAAAGCGATTGTCCTGTTATTGAAAACACCTGTAAAATTTAATAATGTTTGACATTGTCCTTTGTCTTCAGAAATTGTCTTATATTTTTCATGTCAATTTTGAAATGTTTTTGTTTTTTTAATTGGCTTTCAATGTATTGAAATATGAGCTTTTCAATGTTAAAATGCTCTGTAACTAAACATTTTGTTGTTTTCAGATGCTATCACACATCCTAATTTATAATTACAAAACATCCAATTGTAAACTTATTAAATGTTTATTTATATATGCACCAATAATATGCACATTATATATGCACCAAATGTAGTTTCAATCCTTTAAAATGATGTTACTCTGCTTTCAAATAACTCTGAAGTCTCTTTGATAAGTAGTCAGATAAGACGAGACCAATAGGCTTAGATTTTATATATAATGGTTGGATACCAGAAAATGAAACAATCAAATCTTGGTTGTTAACTGTTGATCAGCTTTAAACTAAAGCTCTTGTTAAAGACAGATTTTCCACCATTTTGCACTGTGTCACCATAAGTTATATTGATGTAGCCTTTAGATTGTTATCAAATGGAACATGGATGAAAGAGCGAAGTCAATCCTTTGCAAGTCTCACTACTGTTCAACATAAAAAAAATCTATGCCCTAATTCCTTAAAAGAAATGTGATGGTTAAGAAAAAGATTTTATTTATACACAATCATTTTTATTATATATTTTTTTATTCGTTTAAAATCATATCCTTTAGACCTGCAAAGTTATAGGACCTATTTTAATTGACTAATAAGTTAACAAGAGCACGTATTCTGTAGTATGTTAAAATTGTTTACAATTGAATGATTAAAATAGAAAATAACTCTATTCTCTTATACTGTACCCAGTGATATTTATTTATTTTTCCACCTGGTATTTATATTATTATATAAAGGCTGCTAAATCTAGAGAACTATGAGATTATATGACTGTTAAATGAAAATTAGCTTGTGTCAAAAAAATATTATCTTCTGATATATTTTTAATTTTGTTAAAACCTTAAATAAAGGTAATGTATTGCTTATTATTATGACAAGAAATTAATTGATATTGTATATTTGCTATTTAAATTGACTCAGTGTAGTGTAACTTATTTCTTTAAAACATTTTTAGTCCATCATTCCTTTCAGGTATTTAATGATAGCTTATTAAGAAAATACTTTATATTTTAATGTTATTATAACTCTAATTTACTTATTTTAACTATTTATTTTAAATTGAGTCATAATTACTAAATCAAGTGAATTTATTTTTAATAAATTGTTGCTATTCATCAGTACATTAATTTTTTTTTCTCTTTTTAAAGTTCTCACAAGAGAAGATACAAGTTATTTTGGTAAGTAATTGTATAATGAAGTATTATTTCCTTTGCATTGGCATACTTTTCATATTTTTACCTGTATGCACAAATTTAAATCTCTTATGTTTCATATGGTTTGAATGGAAGTATAAATCGATAAAAAATTATTATGAATGATATACCTTTACAATAAATTTCAACCTCATAACAAAATTATTTATCCTTTTTATTCATAAAATATGATAAGCTTACACAAAATGTAGTTTTCCTGAGAGAAACAAATTCAACTCTCTCTTTATATTTATAGAAGCATCATCAGAGATTACTGATGTTATGAAACCATCATTTGTGAAGAAGCCACAGCCAGAAGTAAGAGCTGACACACATAACAATGCCAAGATTGAATATACTATTCTGGCAAATCCAGAACCAACTGTAAGTAAAAACTTACTTAAATTTCTTGACATTAAAAGTCTTGTTTATTTTAGTAAAATTGAAGTGAATGATTATTACTGTTTTGTGGAATTTTGCTGATTTAATTATTTAAATTTTAAATTTAATTTATTTTTTCCAGTTCACATGGTTTCATGAAGGTTCCAGGATTAATCTTGAACAAAAACGTTATCATCACCATGTAAAGAAAGAAGCTCAAATGTATAATGTTTGCTTGAATATTGATGATGTTGGTCTACAAGATTCTGGCAGATATACAGTTGTCATCAGTAATGTTGCTGGCGAGGATTCCTTTACTGTCAAACTTACCATTGATGATGGTATATATCATTGTTTTAAATTATTCATGAATGTTTATTCTTAGTTCCTCAAACTTACTTTCCATTACATTTTTAAAAAATTATCATACCAACAATTATTATAAGCAAATTGAGTGAAAATCAAAAAGTAGTGAATTTATAAATACTTTATGAATTTGTATAAAGTGTGAACATTTGAAAGAAATTAGTTCATATTATTTTTATATATTATTTTATTTTTGTATTATTCTATTGATTATATTAGCATCTAAAACAATGGAATTAACAATAAATTTCACATATAGCCACATATAAATAAATGAAAGTGAAAATCCTATCAAATAAAGTAATTACTTCTTTGAACAGTATATATATACACTTAAATATTAAATTCAGGTATTGGAAATTGATTTTTTCCAATTATTATGACTTCATAAATCTAATCCCTGTTAAAATAGTTCTTGCTAAGGTACATTGAGACAGCAGCAGAATAGTAATTTTTTTATTTTACAGTTTTATTATTAAATATTATTGAATGTATTTATTTTCTTTACAGAAGACTATGATGATTTCATGGATGCTGCTGAGCCTATGTATGTATATATTCTATCTATTTTATTAATTGAAAAAAAATTATTTTAGGGTAAAAATATACCTTTCTAGAAAATATCTATATTGATACCATAGAATTTAGGCTATTTTTTTAGGTTCTAAGGTTCACCAAAAGTTAAGTTGATGCTGAAAATTTTTTATTTTCAGCAGGCTTACAAATTAATTAATTTTTAACTTATGTATTATATAAAATATTCCATAATGTTGGTAAAAAAAATGTGGGAGCTACTCAAAAATAAAATTGAGTACATTGATTTGGAGGCTCAGATTTTTTGAAAACATCATAAAAAAGAAATATTTGATAACAATAATTAAACTACAATTAATATCTTTCCATCAAACAGGTATTTGCCAATTACATTTCTAAAAATGACTACATCTGTATCCCTCAGTTTTAGTTTCATGACCATATCCTCTTCATTTGTTATACACACATCAGGATTAGTTGATTGCTTAAAAGCAATATTTACATTAGTGCTTCTTCCAGTTGGAACCTCGGACTTCCTGTAATATATTTTCCACTTCTGACTACTCTCCCAAGACATAATCTTGCCTACATGATGTACTGCTTGTTGTTTGCCAACATGATGCTCAAACCTCACAAGTACATAGTCACTTACTGAGGTATCTTCATTCTTATCTGACTGGTTCCACATCATCAGCATCTAATGAGTCACTGTCACTTTCAACATCTGCAAAATTGAGTGATTTTGCACAAATCTTTGGTTTTGTGACACTGCTTGATGGACCTGGCTCTTCTGAGTCAGCAAGTGACACACTCCTACCTGCTGCAACATTCACTTCCTTACTAGAAAGTGCTCTCTTCATGATGCTAGTCTCTCTTTTATCTGGTAGGTATTTCAGAAGAGATTTACTCACCAAAATAGTTGTTAATTAAATTGTAAGGTTATTCTCAATTGCCCCGCCCTAAATATATGGTCAGTAATAAACTACTAGTTAATACACCTGATGTTTTAGTAGCCCAAGCTATTGCTCCAAGTATATACTATCCATGATTCAAATTCAGGGTTTTACCATTTAATGGTTATACCTGGGGAAAGCTTAGTAGTTTGGTAGCAGATTTGGCTGAAAAAAAGAACAAAATTTAATTTAATAAAATTTTAAGAATTTTGCACTATGAAATTATTTTAACTTACATAGGTTAGTACCTAAAGGCTACTGGCATACTCTAAACAATATAAACAGTAAATATACCTATTAATAAGTGCTCAGTGGATGCCATTCTCAATTACCTCCCGATGTTCTCAATTGCCCCTCACATTCTCAATTACCCCATTCTACAGTATATACCTTAAAATCTGTATAATACATGCTGTAATAAAAGACTGAAAGTAATAATAACACAATTAAAAAGTTGCCTAAACTTTATATCATTACATAGATTTTAACATATGTTATTTTACTCTTGAGCCTTGTATGCATTAACTGATAATGATATTAAAAATTTCAAAATACAATTTACCTACTTTTTAAAATATTTCATGAATATATTTTTTTTTTTCAGAGATGTTTCTGAAAAGGAATCAGCATTTGTAATTGAGGTTTGTATATCTATTAAAATTAATTTTTTTTAAAGAAACAGTCTAAAAAGTGAATACAGTTTTCAAAATAAATGCCTTTAGACTTTTCTATCACTTTTCAAATAGAAAAGGGTTTTTCATGTGTTCAAATTACCCTCACGAAAAATCGTACTAATGAACAAGCTCTATTTATAAACTAATAAGTTTTTTTAAATTTATTTTATGTTACCTTTTGTATTTATGTGTTATCAGTTAAGCACAAATTTTAAATTCTGATTGTCTCTCAGAATCATGAAAAAGATTTCATTAAAGAAAATTACATTCATTCTTGTGTCTATAAAATATTGCTTGGGAGTTCTTTATACTTTTTCATGAGATAATACTGGATAATATTTTTTATTTGAAAAGGTTCCATAGAACAAGGGATCAGTTAGATTTAGAGAATGAAGCTGGAAAGATTGATCTATAACTTCCTTTTAGTATTTGAATACACTGATTGAAGCTATATTTAATTGAGATGCTTATTGATCTATAATCTCTTATTTTCTCTTTGGTATTTGTTTTACAGGTTAAAAAGCCAGGTGATATGGCTCCAGTTTTTGAAATCTTCCTCTGTAATCAAACAGTGGAAGAAGGGGAATCAGTTTCTTTTGTGTGCTCTTACAAAGGAGAGCCAGTACCTAACATCGAATGGAGATTTAATGGATCACCTATTCATGATGGAGAGATTTATCATGTAATTCCTGAAACAGGAAAATCTACTCTAATGATCCCCGAAGTATATCCTGAAGATGCAGGAACATACACAATGAGAGCATCTAATAAATATGGTGAAACTCAATGTTCCTCTGTCCTCGATGTTATTGGTAAGTATATTTTTAGTACTTAGGATGCAATTTAGTATTACCTATAATTATGTCAGTATATCTGTTAATTGTTATTACTCTTGGACTAACTTTGTAATATTATTGATATAAATTGTAAGTATGGGTTTTAAGAATAATGTACAAATTATTTTTGAAATTTTAGACTTTAAAATTATATGAATAAGATTTCTTCAATACAAAGATATCATTGGGATTATTCATCAGACAACCTAAATCTGATGGCACAGCATATTTATAAATAATATAGGACATATGATATTTTTTTTCCACTGAGCCACTTTTCATTTTGCACACATAATAAAAATGACAAATATGATGGAAATGTAATAAATGCATTGTTAGTAAAAGTTACTGATATACTTAGAAATGTAACTAAAATTTTGGATATTTGTGTTGATGTTGATTTGTATAGATGAAGTATATTTTAAAATCTTGATACAATGTGTTTTAAAAACTTTACATTTTGATTAAATTTGATCAAATGTTTTCACAGAATTTTCTGATGAAGATGAAGATGTTGCTGCTGAAGCTGCTACCAAGATTCAAGCTGCATTTAGAGGATTCAAGGTAACGAATTGACACAAAACACACACTGACTAATTTTCGACTGATAGTATTTTGATAAGTAACTACTTTTTACTATCATTAATCTTGCCTATTCACACATTTTTATGATGCAGTAACATTTCTTGACAGTAGTTTTGATAATAAGTTGAACTTAATATTTAATTGGATGTCTTTAAAAGTTTTGAAGTTTAAATAGCAAATCCGAAAGAACTGTACGATGATAGCATATTTTGTTTAGAAATAAAGTACAGAAAATTTAGAATTTCTTTTTCAAAGTTTGAGATAAATTATTTTTTCGAGGACTATGACTGTAATTTTTATCTTTATTTTTCTTTATTATAGACTAGAAAAGAAATGAAGAAAGTCACCACTGTAACTACCACCCAAGAAACAATGGAAATAGTGCAGGTAATATTGGAATTTCTTAATTATCATTAAAATTCACTTAGTAATTATATAAAACTTAAATGGATACAAATATTTTAAAATGAGACTCAATGGTATATTATAAATTAATATGTTTTACAACATACACTTTTGCAATTTTTCATTTTATGTTTTGGATAGTTGCAAACTTAATGTAAAGAATATTGTAAATTCTAACTTTACTATAAATTTATTGATTCAGCTTAATTTATTTTTTGATTAAAAAAATTATGTTTTGAATAGTCTTTCTTTTGGTGTCAAAGAAACTTTGTAACATTGTCTCATGTACAATCCACATTTTACAAAATGTATGTTTTTTTGTTTTTGAATTTTATGTGCAATAAATTGAAGCTATCAGTAATATTTAGAGTATGGGTAATGATAAACATTTTTTATAGCACCTAATTTATTACTTTTTAAAAATATATGTATACTTTAAAAAAATATCATTATCTTCTTATAATGATATTGCATTGATTTGAAAGGATCTAATGATTAAATTCCAATAAGAATTTAATACATAAAGATCCAAACACATGTGTATATGTGTGTATTAATATAAGTGAACCAGATACAATAATAGAAAGAGGGAGAATGAAATAGGCTGAATACTGTGAGAAAGTGCATTCAGCATGAAAATTATATTCTTGCAAGCCACTGAAAATTTGTTATGATGGTATCTATGAGTGTGTATGAAGGAGACAGTTAAATCAAAACTCATTCAGCTCTACATTATTTTAGGTCATTAAACTTTTGTGTACGCATTAATTTACTTTGCACGCACATGTGCACAGCTTAGAGGGAACTATAGCCATTGGTGTGGGAAGGGTAGGGAAGCAGTATGGGGATTGTCAGGAAATGAGAAAATGATGTGCTAAAATTTGTAGAGGTAGAAAAAATTAGTGGGGTGAAAGAATTGGAAGAAGAGTTGGGTATACAGGGATATAGACTTTTCAAATGATAGTACCTATTTATTAAAATTAAAATTTATTGCACAAACAAGTGTATACTCTTTTGAAATATTTGTATGTTAGCTATGTGCTTATGAATCCCAGCAAAATGTGTTTGTGTTTGTAATGTGGCAAATTAGTTTTTGCATGGTAGATGTCATTTTAGTTATCACTTTAAGTAATTTAACAGCTTAATTTTGAGTAAAGATGTTTGTATTATGTCATAGCTTCAATACATTCATAGATTTATATTAATACAATTATAACTTTAAATGTTTGTATATCAGCAGAAAAATAGATAAAAGTTATTATTCTCAGTAATCTTAAAATAAATAAATAAATGTATAAACAGACAGATATGACAAGTAAATAGAAACTTCAGCTTTCAACTTAGAGCCTTTATTCAATGATCTAAACAATTCAAGAATATTTTATTATGGAAATTAAAATTTGATGGACCTGCCTTTAGCAAAAGGTTTTTACTCTTTATAGGTCTACTTTCTTCTCTTAATATCTTGTGGTAAGCCTGAAGGAAATTGTTATTTCACAATCCAAAATAGCCAAGACATGTTCAATAGGATTCATGTCAGGACTCTGATTTGGCCATGAGAGCCACTTCTTACTTTTCAGGCTTTCCCTTTTCCTCATCATTTTAGCTGTATGGTATAGATCTCTATCTTTCATTAAAATGATGCTGTTTTTGTCCAATAAACTATCAGTGAATATTAGGACAAGTCCTTCCTGCAAAACAGAGTTGTATTTTTCTGAATTTATATTTCCCGTACACTCCAGAGGTTTTGAGCAACCTGTGCTCAGAATTGCTCCCCAAACCATAACCCAACATCTGCCATGTTTGATAGTAGGCTGCAGGCAGTTCAAACAAATTTCTTGGTCAGGAAGTCTCCAGTCCCTTACTTGTCCGTTATTTACAATGTGAATGATTAACGACACAAAAGATGACAGTGTGCAAAAACACCAACAATATATCTGTCATCTCAACTGTTTACTGGTTCCTCTACTGAATGTTGAACAATTTAAGAAGTGGCTTTCTTTTGGCTGCTCTGTCATAATAATTCTTACAATGAAGATACTGTCCTGCCATTCTTGGGCTGATTGAGACACATTTTGCCATATCTGCGGTTTTGCATCAGGATTCTTTTTCAATTTCCTAATCATCTCAAAAATACATCTTTCTGATGGCCCAGGTCTACCTGGATGAGATGAAGGGGTTTCCTTTCTTTTGGGTAATTGTTAATGAGTATATCTTTATTAAATGTCAAATCTGAATAAAACAATAGTGTATTTACTTATGTCATATCTATCTGTAT
>VCCN01002867.1:6577399-6603786 GCA_006491835.1 Architeuthis dux
AAACTACAGCTTCTATCACTGAGAAGATAGAAAAGAAACCCACAGAAGAGGTAGTTACCAAAATTTCAAAAGATGACAAAAAGAAACCAGAGAGCGTGCAAATGGCAATCTCTCAAGATTTTACTCTTGAAGAGCAAGTTGTCCTTAAGCAGAAAATTAGTGAAGATGTTAGTGCTGATATTGCGCTCACTCTTGCTGAAGGTGATAAACCTGATGCCTCTTTGGAAATTGAAGAAACATTCACCATACCTGAGGTAATTTTTCTTGTAAATGTTAAATTGTTTCTACTAAGATGATATCATTATTTATTAGGAATATTGACTTCTTTTACTTTGTCAGATAATACTCATTTGTAAGTAGAAATATAGTAAGAATAATATAATAAAGCATGTGAGCTAAATATTCATAGGAATATATTTTAAAAAATGAAAATGTTATCTCAACAAATGTTTGTGAATACTTTGTAAATATGCTTATTTTCTCTAATGGTTCAAAAGAAGGGCAGATATTTGTTGAAAAATAACATTTCAGCTGAGAACTAAAATCTCAATAATAAAACCTTATTACATTAATAATTCTATGAAATAAACTAACGAATATAATATAGAAAAATTTATTTAATGGACAGTATCTATTACTGAAAAGCCGGCAATTGTATGCTTGTATGCATCTTGTGGCTGGCCAAACAGCTGAACCCTGGGGTCTGGAATGTAGTCTATAAGAGGAACTTGACTTCAGGATGAACATGGGATAGGTGGCACTGACCTCTGAGGTCACTAGAGGTTGCCACAGGTCAGTTTTGGGTGAAAACTGCTATTTCCAGTCAAACTGCAAAAAGGGACATCATTTAAACTAGAAGCATCCTAATTGCTGATATTTATGTAAACATTTATTTATTCCTAAAAAATATCCATGGAGGTAGCCGTGGCCAAGCAGTTAGCATCATGAAAAATGGAATTGGTGAGCCGAGTTCAAACTCCGACTGAGATAAACTTTTAAAATTGTAAGAATAGAATTTAATTTTAGGTCTTATATTTGTTTATTTATGTTTATGTTTTTGCAAATTTTTATTACGGTAAAATAGAAATATTTTCTTAATTGCTTGGAAGTAACAATTCTGATTGAATCAACGTTCCTGGACCAACTGAAGATTGTCAGCATCTTTTTAAAGCAATTGATACAAAACAGTGGACTCATGTGATTGTATTCATTTTAAATATTTAGAAACCCAGGCAAGGGCAGGTACTTCTGCTAGTGGTCTATAATTTCAAATTTAATGGTATGGTAGGGCCTTGCAATTCTTTAAATTAACATCAAATATTTAACATAACCACTTGTATTGTATATTATTTAGAATTCAGTTTTAAAATATTAACTGACTCAGTATTCCTTAATATATAAATTATTCAGATGCTTGTCTTATTTTCAGTTGTTATATGTCTATTATTAAAGTGTATTTTAAAAGTCATTATATATTTGTATATTTTCTACAAATACTTAAATTTTACTATTTTTCTTTACTATTTAAAAATTTTGTAATTTGCTAACCTCTCATGACAAAATTATTGATATTATTTTTTTAATTTCCAGAACATTTATATATGATAATTTTGTAATTTTTATATGTACATACACATGCTTTTCATGTGCTTAATATTTTTATTGATCTCCAGATGATGATGCAATTAATTCTCCAATAATTGGGGATAAGTATTTGATTATTAATGAAAATTCATTTGTTCAAGCTTTTATGTGCATTTATCTTGAATCCACAAAATTCTGATTTGCATATTTTCCAAAGGAGTCAAATGAGCTAGTAAGTCTATTGAAAACATTTCCATGTTATTTCATCTGAAGTGATTTTCTGTGGCTATTTTTATTTCAGAAACCTTTGCAATTTTATATAAATTGTTTTTGTTGACACACAAAAACAATACCCGACTATTTCTGTGAGAAACTTTATTATTTCCTACTTATCAGCAATGTTACTCACTTCCATGTAATATTTATCTTTCTAATGAAAGATAAATGAAATGGAAGCTGACTTTAGTATAACTAAAATAACTTCCAGGCTTAATTTTATGTTTTTTATCAAATAAATATGAAATTATTCCAATTAATCTAACGTTATTAACAGTGATGAAAATAATACTGACAGAGATGTTTTTTTATTGTATTATTACTCTCAAAATAATTATGTTTCTGATACTTTTTATTTTTTACATTCAAGGTTTTGACTCCATTAGCTGATGTGCAATGACTAAGTGGTTTTGTGCTATTTTTGTGCAGTATTTTTATGTATATTTTCCAATTTGTATTTATGTGTATATCTTTGTATATCTGAAACTAACTAGTTGATATTTTATATCTAAATAGAAAGTGGAAAAGAAAGAGGTTGTGGCTGAATATACTGCGTCATTTGAACAAGGACTTACTGACACAGAAGTAAAAGAAACATTTGATGTAACTTTCACAGTTATTGTCAAAGGAGCTCCAGAACCACAAATATCTTGGTTGGTTTCTTTTTTTCTTTGGATAATACTAATATTACCTGAGATTTTGTAGTATAATGAGTAACTATTTTTTATCTAACTTAAAGAATAATTTTGTTTTTAAGAATTTATAATGCATAAAATATATTGATGTTTCTATAATATTTAGGTGTTTGGAGGACTTTTGAATTTCTAATTATTATGCTATTAAATACTTTTTATCTAATTTCAAGAATATTTATGTTTTTATTTTAAGGTTTAAAATTTAATCCAAAAACTTTATCAATAAAAAGTAAAAAAAAAATGTTTGTCTTTTTGGTACAATTTGACAATCTTATATTTCAGGTACAAAAATGGTGCTGTAATCAAAGAGTCTAAACATTATGTTTTTGAAAAGAAAGAAACAAGATATACAATGACCATTCACAATGCTACAAAGCAAGATATTGCAGAATATACTTGCAAGGCAACCAACAAATTGGGTTCCGTTTCAACTTCCTGTAAACTTGTAGTCAAAGGTAATACCTTTATTCTTCAAATTTTACCATAAAATGTTTATATTATATGTAGTATAACATAATTAGGAAAAGAAGCTAGTAAATGAGAAATATTTTCCTAATTATTATTAATTAAATGTCAATATTTCTGGTTTATTTTAAATTGTTTGAATTAATAGCTTTTTTTAAAGTTTTTGTAGAATTAAAATTTAAAAAGTAATAAAATAAGCTGGAACAAAATAGTGAGCTAATTTAAGAAATAGTAAGAAACATTATATGTCAAATTTTGTGAAATTGATAAATGAACAAATATTGAGCAATACTTGCTATTTTCAATAATGTAAGTGTAATAGGCTATTTTGAAAGAAAAGGAGTGTTCATATAATTAGGAATATGAAAATGTGTACATATGAATGCTATTGGAGAGATTATTTTTGCAATTAGAAATATTCAGTTTTTAAAAAAGATAAAATTTTTCTCTTTGCTAGTTGTATCTATTATTTTTATGTTGTATATGCTAGTATTATATTATCAATATATTTTTCAGAATCCTCCAATGCTCCTGAATTTGAAGAAACATTGACAAATATGGTAAGTATGTTTAGTTTTATATTATTTTTACCTAATTAGTTTGAATTTAGTATTATATTGTATAGCTATCTACACATGTTGTACATACAAATATATGTGCACTTGATTTTGTATACTAAATATGTTTAGTAGATAATATAGGAAAATCTTTTGTTTTTTCAGACTATTGAAGAACAGAAACCACTGGAAATGAAGTGTAAAGTTGTTGGTAAACCACAACCCACTGTCAAATGGTTCAGGTAAAGTTTTATATTAAAATTAAAACAAAAAATATCTTTCATATATGACATAGGAATTATATTATATAGAAAATTATGCTTATTTTGCACAATTTGTTTTGGATAAGCTTCTTGATTACTCATTGTAAAAGATTATTTTTTAATAATTTATTTTTTAAGGACACTTGCAATTAAAACATTAATGATACAAATTTAGCAAAAATATTTCCGTGCATAAATACTTGAAAATCACTAAGGAGCATTATAGCAATTGTCATTTTCTAAGCATTTTAAAATAATGTTGAGAACATGTAATTATTATAATGATGTTAACATTAGAAGTATTAAGGATCCAAATTAGTCTAAGTTTCACATACACAAACAAATAAATTCTAGATGAACATATTACAGATGCCAATGGAAAGTGCAGTATAGAATATTATTGAATCTTCGTGGACTATTCCTTATCTTGAAATTGAAAAAAAACATCACTACTTTTAATCAAATTTACTGTACCACTTTTGATTTTGGTGAGCAAAATGGAAATATTTAGATTCCAGCCATAATAAATAAAACTATAATTCAGTATGAATCTTTCAAAATAAAATCTTATCAGATTTAAAGCTTTTATTTAACCACTGTTCATGCATATATGAACACATATCCTGATTAAAAACAATTTTTTCAAAAGATTTGATTTTTTTGCCATTATTTTATTTTTAATGTATTTAATTATTTCAGGGATAGCAAAGAAATTGCACCAACCTTTAACATCAAAATGATACAAGAAGGAAGTGTGTGCATTTTGAAAATTAACAAAGTAACAAAAGCATTGAGTGGTGTTTACAAATGTGTTGCAACAAATTCCGTTGGATCTAAAACAACTGAAGCAACTGTCACTATTGAAGGTTGGTTGAAATATACAGTAAATGTTATTTTGCATGAAAGCTTTGTTTTTACTAATAAGATAAACTTTAATTTCATTGTGGCATATTTTAAATAAAATTCTGAGTATATAAAAATATACATAGTATGTAAAATGAAACTCATAATCAGTGCCAGTGTCTCTCATTCAATGATACTTTAAAGCAATAGTTTTCTTATAATTTATTAATATGTATTTCCACGAATGAATTTTGTCTCTTTTTAGTATTTTAGCATGTACACATATTTTTCTAGCCTTTTTATAAATTATTTTTGACCATATGCCATATTTCTTTTTTACTTTATAAAAATAACTGCTCATTTATCATTTTGAGATATGCTTTTTGCTTAAAATTGTCTTGAAGTTAGGAATAAAATTTGAATATATGTTAGAATAAATATTATAAATACAATTTTGTCAATTATATTTTCAGAAAAAGGACCATCAAAGAACAGGCCTATTTTTGAAGAAGTTTTTAAATCATCTGTAAGAATGTTTAAATATTTTTTAAAATTTTTTTTGCTATTTCAAATTTTGGATTTGGTTTGAAATGTTTTTAGAAGATTGTTATTTTGTAATCTATTACACTGATATAAAATGCAACCCCAAGCATATAACCAAAACTGTTATTTTTCAGTCTTACAAAGTTGATGAAAATGTGGAGTTGAAATGTAAAGTCACTGGTGAACCCTTACCAACAATCAAATGGTTTAAGTGAGTACATTTCAGAATTTTTTAAAAGAAAGTGATTTTTTAGCAAAATAAATGAGAGAGAAAAAGCAATTTTAGTTTAATGTGATATTCCTCCATTGAATAAATGAAATATAAATATAGTGAATTCTTTAAGTTTGAAAAAATGTGAAAATTTGCTATTAACTGAAAGAAACAAAACTGTTAGTACTTTGAAAGGGTACGTTTGTTTTATATATGTTTATTACTATTGTGAAAAATATTTACTTGGAACATTTATCAGTGATTAGAATATTTCCTGGTCAAATTTGGTTAGCATAAATTCAATGTGATATGAGATTTATACATTTAAACATTTATTTTAGTGTGAAAAAAAAGTATATACAAGCACACATCATAACAATCATATTTACACAATATCTAAGACCGTAAACATTTGTGGTGGTATAATAAACATCATAATTCTTTTAAAAATCATGTACATCTGTTGTTAGCACTACATATTCTGGTAATCTATTCCATAGTCCCACCACTTTATTACTAAAAAAGAATTTTCTGATATTGTTAGCTATAACAATAAAATGATTATATTGATTTATTTCCTCACTTTATTTTTATTAGTAAATAAAGTATTATTGATTTTGAAAATAAATCAATGTATAATATTAAATTTAGTAATAATCTTTAAATGACAATATTTAATTTGTTAACAAACCTTGATATATTTTTCAGAGATGGCCGTGAGATCAAGCCTAGCACCAAAATCAGGGTTACACAGGATGGAAACATTGTAATATTGAAAATAATGAAGTTCACAAAACTGGATGCTGGTGTTTACAAATGTGTTGCCACCAACCATGTTGGCTCTGCTGAATGTGAAGCCAAAATTTTGGTTGATGGTCAGTTTATCTTTTATCATCATCTTGTAAATCAAATAACACTTAGTAACATTATTAGCAAATATTCTATTTAAATGCTAATGTATTAGCATTTATAGTTTTAAAAAATATATATTATAGAATGCAAAATATCAATGTAATTTTAAAAAGTTCTCAAATTATTTGATATGAATTAATATATTTATTCAAAAAATATATTAAAGAGAAATTCGTGAATTTTTGTAAATCAAAAAATAAACAATGTGAAATATATATGAAAATATTATTTAGTCTAACAAATCTGATCTAGTTTTAAGTAGTAAATGAAAAATATAAAACCTTAACGTAGGCTATGAATGAATATGTAAAACATTATTAGATGACTGGTGTGGATAGAACTAATTTATTCTAATGTTTCCTTTATAGAGCGTAAACCAGAATTTGAAGAGCCTCTCAAATCCATGGTGAGTAAATAATATTTTATAGATTTTCAATTTTATTTACTTTGGAAATAATATATGTTTTGATTTAGTCATCTGAGAAAATTTCCGTGTTTTTATAATTTAACATACAATTAATTTATATAATTTATATTACAGGAATGTGTACCTGATGATACATTAGAACTGAAGTGTAAAGTCACAGGAGTGCCACAGCCAACTCTCAGATGGTTTAAGTAAGTAGTATGAAAACTTTGTGTAATTATTTTTCTTTTATCTTCATATATTTATTTTTTGACCATTTTATGGAGATATGTTAAATTAGAATGTGTCTAATTTTTTTTTCTAAGATAGAATATTCTAACCTATTGTCTTAATACTTTACAGGGATACTCGAGAGATCAAGATTACATCAAATACCAAAATCACTCAGGAAAATGATATGTGGATATTGAGAGTAGTGAAATTCTCCAAAACTGAAGCTGGTGTCTATAAGTGTGTAGCTACCAACACAGTTGGCACTGCAGAATGTCAGTGCACAGTTACTGTTGGAGGTTTGTATTGTTTTCAGAAATAATTTTCCATACAGAAAATTTTGTGTATTTGATGAATTCAACCTCTGTATGTTATGCATGAGAATACCTAACAAACCTAATTGGGCATTATTTTTGCTTTATTCAGAACCTTCAAGAAAGCCAGAATTTGAGGAAGTCATCAAACCAGCTGTAAGCATTTTTCATATTTCATTTAAATTATCATTTCGTAGAAAAGAGGATAAGAAGTATGCACTGATGCTGATAGACATCTATGTCCACTTGAGGATAAATATATATCTCCATCACTTCAGCTATAAAGCTATTATTATGAATAAGGAATTTAAAAGAATTTATGATTAATGACAGATTGTTTAAAAGATAACTAGAATTCATTGCAACAAATATGATATGAATTAATTCTTGTAAAATATTCTTTGATATCTTTTGTCTTGCAAAATACAAATAAAGAGCTAAATGAAATATTATTCATTTCAGGATATTAAAAATGGTGGTGAATTGATTTTGACTTCTAAGGTCACTGGACATCCCAAACCAACAATTAAATGGTTCAAGTAAGATATTATTTTCCACATTCTAAATTATTTTTCCATTTATCATTTTTAAAAAAAATATGTTTATTATCTGTCATAAACTATGTATCTGGATAAAAGATATACATTTATAATATTGCAGCCTGTAGGCCTTATAACATATTAAATTTATTTTATTCAAAACTTTTTTCTCACATTGATTGAAGAGGAAATCTTTGATCATATTAAAATAAAAGAAATAAAAAACATATAACAGTGCATGTAACAATTTATTTATACCCTTTAAAAAAGAAGTAAACATTAAAAACTGTGAGTTCTTTTAATAGAGCTTTCAGATTTTACTGGTATATCTGACTTGAAAAAAACTCAAGATTAATATTAATTTAATAAAAATATTTAACTGCTGAGAAAACATATATTAGTTATGATGTATAATACCTGATTTTTTTGTATAATTCAGGGATGATAAAGAGATCAAACCATCTACAACCACCAAGATCATAGAAGATGGAAACGTATGCACTTTGAAAATAACAAATTTCACCAAAACAACAGCTGGCTTGTACAAATGCATTGCTACTAATACTGTAGGTAGTGCTGAATGTGAAGCTACAGTCAATCTTTATGGTAAATTCATTTCTTGGTTGTTATTTTTTATACTTGTCATCCTATAAACTTTCACTTTCAATATTATTGTCAAATAAAATAATTTTTTCACAGGTATTTATAAATATTTCAGTCTACAGATAAATACACATATATGTTGTAGGTATTTAAACTAATCCACGAGTGGCATTTTGACTACAAAATGATAAAGATGAATTGCATGAGTAAATATTAGGAGAAATTATTAGAAGATAATGCAATTGTTGATTTTCATAGCCATTCTTTACTTGGTAATTTTATTTTTTGGATTAACTTTTAACACTGCAGCAAAAAGTTTTTAAATTACCCATTTAGATATTTTGTGGTCTATAATAAAAACTCTCCAAGGTGCATCTGTGAAATTATGAAAAATAAATGAATTATTAAAACGATATTTAATATTTAAATTAGCAAAAAGATATATTTAAAAAAATGTTTATCTTACCTAAAATACATTTTAAATGCAACAATATTTATTTTCAGAACGTAAACCTGAGTTCATTGAACCACTGAAAGAAGCAGTAAGTAAAAAAATTATTATAATTTTGTAATAACTGTTCACATTGCATTGTATTTCTGAAATTCTTTGTCATCACAATATTACAATCAGTCTCAATTAATGCCTCAGTCAAATTACTCTGGAGTGATTTTTTATTTCAGGTTGTCAAAGTTGATGATATGGTGGAAATGCGATGCAAAGTCACTGGTGAACCAAAACCATCCATTAAATGGCTGAAGTGAGTAAACACTTTTATAAGCATTTTTACTTATTAAGTTGCTACAGTTATCTACTGCTCATTTCACTTTGATATAACATGAAAGAGAGAGAAGCAAATTTTATTGTTTTTTATGACTATATTCTTTTAAAATATGTACTTTATAGAAAATACAAAACATAACAAAATGAGAAGATTGATTTATTTGATAAAATCTATATAAAATAATACCTAAAAAATATTTTTTAACATTTTGATTTGATTGTACTTTTCTCATAATATTGTTATTTTTACTTCAAAATTAATTAGTTTTGATTAAATACAGCTAGGGTGTTAATTTTAGGCTCTTTTGTTTAAAAAATTAGTACAAAGAAATTTAAAGTGTAATAATTTGCTATCAGCAGATATTCATGACTATAACTTTATAATTTTAATATTGTTAAAGTGTTGGATAATTTACTTTAATTATATTACAGGGATGACAAGGAATTGAAACCAACATCAAACATCAGATTAACTCAGGATGGAGAAATTTGCATATTCAAGAATATCAAATTTACACGTTTGGATGTTGGAGTTTACAAATGTGTAGCAACTAACTCTCTTGGTACTGCAGAATGTCAAGCTAAAGCTCTTACACCAGGTTTGTATTATTTTGAATTATTTAATTAACTACTTAGCATCAGAAGTTATTTCCCTTGAAATTGATATTCTACTTTCTTTGTATGAATTTAAAAGTTCAAAATCACCAGTAATTAACATTTAAATGGCAAGAATTCTAAATACGAATGATTATACACAAAGCTAATTAGGAAAAAATCCTATATTTAAACTTGGAAAGTATTTTTTAAATGCTTTTGCACCAAATATTAAAAATAATTAATAATATCAAACAAATTTGATATTATTTTCCTATTTTTATTTTATTTTTTATATTACGATACAACCAATACAATTGCCATATGTGACAGATATAGTCAACATTATTTTCACTATGGTGAAAATTTGTTTTGCTGGAAAATAAAGGCATTTAAGTACAAATGTAAGATCATGTGAGATAAGAGATATTTTTGGAAACCTGTTATAGAAAAATTACTAAAAATTGGCCTATGATTTATTTATATTTTATTTAAATTGTATGCACAGTAACAGGAAAATGTTAAATAATTTAAAAAAACACATTACCTGATGTATGTACATTTATGATTTCCCAAACAATTAAGCATGATTCCAATGTAACTATCCCCTCTTCTGGGATCAAATGGTATAAATTCCCACACTCCCTCAAATGGTTAACTCGAAATGAAAGGTAAGTAACTCTGATATTGTTACGGGAGATTATTTATTGTTCATTCATCAGATACATGTTAAAATAACTTTGTTTTCATTAACTATTCAGCATATCCAATATGTCAATGTACTCTTGGGGTCAAAAAACATGTATATCAAATTTCAGCCCAATCTATCCTGTAGTTTTGCTGTCTATAAGGTCTGGGGATACACACAGTTTTTAAAAAATGTATTTAATAGATTAGGATCTTCTTTTGAAGAGTTTGTTTCCAAATTGAAATTACTTACCACTTACTTAATATTTACTATATTAATTAACTTTTTTAATTTCACTTTTTCAGAAGATAAAATTGTCAAGAAGAAACCTGAGTTTGAAGAGGTCCTTAAACCAACAGTAAGTGTAAATCATTTTTATTTTATTACTAGTACTTGAAAATAATTTAAAATGCTTCATTATATAATTCTTCAAATGTGGTTTTATAAAATAGTAATAAAAATAGAAGAATACGTTTTTATATAACAGACATTATATTTCAAAACAGTGTTTGGAAACCACAATTTTCAGTCTCAGTCTATTTTTTCCTTTTCCTTTCTCAGCTATTTCTCTCTCTTTCTCCTTCTTATTGTCAATGTTTTTTTCTGATTAATATGTGTGTATGTGCACATGCACACACAGTAGACTTTCTCATATACAGAAAACTACATTCAAACTCTCCTTAAATGACTTGTGTGACCAGCATGCTAACCATTGTCCTGTAACTAGGTGTTCTTATTCAATTATTCTCCTTTACCACCCCCCTCTAATTTCCCTTCTCTCTCTTCTTGACAGTGATGCATACACTATGCATGCATGCACTACATTTTCTTTCTAAAGAAGTTTTTATGACTCTTTGCTAACCACTGTACTATGAGTAAATATAGAGCACTAAATAAAGGTTTATGTTAGTTTTGTGAAAATGCTGTCTTTACTCTACTTTTTCTTTCCCTTCTCCCTATTGTTAGCTCTGTCTGATTTGTGCTTCACCACTCACATGAGCATATACATATAACACTTTTGTTTTATTCAATACAATGTTTATTCTTTAAATATAGATGTTTTGTTTAGATTCATGTGAATTATAGACTAGTAATAAGTTATAAAGTATTTAATTTTGATTGATTTAGTAAAAAGAAAATTTGGCCTATATGAGTTCAAGTGTCTTTATGCTTCAGATAAATGATAATACAAAGAGGATTACATGTTTAAGGTTAATGAAATATTTCATAAACATTTTCATGCCTATTTCATATCTTTTATGGAGCTATATCAACATCCTTTAAAAAGTGGAAATTATTTGTTTATGGGATGCAGTTAATGAGAGCTATAAGTTGTTATTATTCCTACAATATAAGATATACAAGCTTTACTTTGTGTGAAATTATTCAACATACAAAAATAAATCAAATTTTGAAGATGTCAGTAACATTTAGAAAGATAATTAGGCCAATATTCTGAAATAGTTTTCTTTTGTAATTTTAATAAATTTCAATGAATATTGCTTTCTTTTCCATTAATTAACTCTTTTTCTAATAAACTGTGTTAACAATATTATATTATTATTATTTCCAGTCTGTTAAGAATGAAGAAAACTTGGACTTGATGTGTAAAGTCGATGGAAATCCCAAACCAACAATTAAATGGTTCCTGTAAGTATTTATTAACTCACAATATAAGTTGAGAAATTAAATATATTTTATGTAGCCTGTTGAAAAGATAATGATGATTTTGTAGTAAAAAAACAAATAAGCATGTTTTATCCATCCTTGTTCCAAGACTAAACTTTATATATTACTCTGTATATTAATGTGCACAAATTTTATATACACATTATTTGGCCTCATTTCAAAAAGATACTACTTAGAAACATGTATTGTATATTAAGTCAAAAATAATTGTGGCACATAGAATTATGTTTGTTCACATGAAATCAACAGTTTGGTTTTATCAATAGTAAGCTTGCCTATGGTGATATTTATATAATTACTCAGGTAAAATTTTGATTTAAATTCTTAATTTCATAGAAGGCATGGCCTCCACTCCAATAATGTAATTTCAAATTTCATTTATTTATTTAGTAGCATGTTATAATCAACAATAATAAAAGTAAAATCTTTACAAATTATTTTACAAAAATAATAATTGTTCCATATTCCATAGAGCCTAAATAACAGAAACTTATGATCTTTGCTAGAGAGAAAAATTTAATAATTCTAATCCAATTTATTAAACATAAGCAGTGCAAGGTAATTTTCTTTCTATCAATAAATTTTCAGGGAACTACTAATGTTTACTAATGATAACTAAAAAGCTGATGATGTTTTCTTGATAAATAATGTATGATTATAGTAGTGAATAGATCTTATCTGCTTGTAATACAATTGTATTTATGTTCTGTTTAGTTATTGTTCTTTAAATATCAATGTCCGCATGCATTATGGAAATGCAAAAATTGATTTTTTAATGTATTTAATTCATTGCAGTAATGGCAAAGAAATTAAATCAACCATCAAGACTAAACTTTCTCAAGAAGATATGGTACTTTATTTGAAATCAACAAAGTTTACTAGAGCAGAAGCTGGTACTTATAAATGTGTTGCAACAAATCCAGTTGGATCAGCTGAATGTGAAGCTGTTGTTACTCTTTATGGTAAGTTTTCCTTTATGATTAGTCAAGAAGTGCAGTGCATAATTTTAAAAGAATCTATAATTTTGCCATACAGTTTTATAAGTTTCATGTATGAGACAGCTAATGAATTGATTTATTAATGGTTTGACAAATTTAGCTGTTTTCAATAGATTCTAACAAGTAATTACTTACTTTTTGCAGAGGAAAAGCCAGTATTTGAAGAAGTTTTACAACCAGCTGTAAGTATAATTTATTTTTATCTTTAGTCTTACTTCCTGAAATTAATATTTTAATTTAAACAACTTTCTGAACTTACAGGAATGATTTAGAAGATACTGACATATACATGATAACTTGTTTTCATTTTCAGAATATCAAGACAGCTCAACCACTAGAAATGAAATGCAAGGTTAATGGTGAACCCAAACCTGTTATCAAATGGTTCAGGTAAATTAACATTTTCTACTTTTGAGACATTCACATTCTCTAATTTTAAACCATGATGTTTTATATAGAGTCTATGTCAATTACATATAAGGAATACATTGAGAATTAAAGAAAATACTGATGAAATAATGATATTAATAATAATATCTTTTATTTTTTAACCAATTTGGTATGGTCTGAGTACATATAATTTCATAAATTATGGCTACAAAATTATTATGAGCCACCTAGATATTTTAATTTTTACTAATTTTTAGCAGTTGGAATATCTATTAACTTTTCCACATATTCTTATTATTCTTAGCAATTTAAGATGTGATTATGTAAAATAATTTATTAAAATATTTTGCAGAGATGGTAAAGAGATCAGGAATACATCAAAGAGTGTAATTTCTCGTGATGGAGCTTTTTGCACTTTAAGGTTACCCGCTTTTACCAAAGCAGAAGCTGGTGTATACAAATGTGTTGCTACTAATTCTGCTGGTACTGCTGAATGTGAAGCTCAAGCTACTCTCTATGGTATTTATTTAGTTTTTATCTCTAGTTTTATATACAACATTTTGCTTTTTATTGTTGACACTAGTTTTATATAAGTATGTGCATATGTTTAATTTGTAGTATTTCTAATTCAATGAAAGATTACTCTCTGACATATATATTATGATTAGTATTATCATCATTGCTATATTTAAGGAAAGACTTCATAATATGTTCATTTGTTCAGTAAATTCTTTTATCTGTCATAAATTATTCAAAATTTAAAAGTGGTTTTATGAATGTATTAAATGGATTCATAAGTTTTTAATAAACATTGCTTTAAAAAATTTTCTTATTTCAATCTTTAGGAATCTATTGTAATATTTAGTTAATGATTCACAGTAATAATTTACAAAGCTTGTGCTACAAAACTATTTTAATTTTTTTAACATTTCATAATTATTTGTCAAAATATAGTAATGAAATGTGAATATTCCATATTTCTCTTCCAGAATGCAAACCACAATTTGAAGAAGTCTTGCAGCCTGCTGTAAGTATATGCTATCTTAATATTCCTTTCCATTATAATCTGTCCTTATTTAATTTTATACTGATTTACTGCTCATTAACATTAAAGCATATTCTTTATATTAAAAATGAAAGTGAATGATAAAATATTACTTTAGTATTTTCACCCTTTAAATGTGTAAATGAGATGAAGTACATTTATTGACCTTTCTATGACTAAAAATGCATTTTTGCAAAGTAAGAAAAATGATTCCATAGAAAAAAAAATCATTGCACATTAATGTAATTCTTTTTTGATCATGGTCAATATTTTATTAATTATTCTCTAACATATCCTTTTTTTTGTAAGATAATTATATTTCTATATTTGTAATATTTTTTAATGGGAATATCTCTTTCAGACTCTGAAGGCTGATGAAGTTTTAGACATGAAATGTAAAGTAACAGGTGAACCTAAACCAACCATTAAATGGTTCCGGTAAGTTAAAAAAAATTCAAATTAATTGATATTATTATCTAGTATTTCCTTTTAATCATTCTTCTGGGATTTAACCAGTTACTTTCTAGAAATCTTTAGAATTAGATAAATAATAATTGACAAAATTTTGATCAGACCACAATTTTTAGTATAATAATAGAAGAAAATAATTTCAAACAGCTGAGGACAAATTTATAAGAAGACAAGGGTTATATATTTGTTTAGATTTAAAAAAAAAAATTGAGTAAATACAATTTGTGAACAACTGATATACCAAGTTTTGAGGAAGGTTAGTTTTCAAGCAGTATTAGAAACCGTCAACCAGCAAAATAGATTTAAAATGTAAGGATGTTGTAATAATTTTGTTTTGTTTTGATTGTTGCTATTATTACATCATAAACATAAACATAGAACAGCGTCTCATTATTTTATGAAGTAACAACATACTTCAAGCCGTAGTTTCGTACGACAGGCAGAAAAGTATTTTACATGACAATTATGGCAGGCTGCTCCACACAACATAAAGTCAGGCCCCTTCCAAATGGGCATGCCCAAGTATTCTTAACTTCTAAATATGATAATTCATTTTTGCATTAAAATCAATTGTCATTCTTCTTTTTTGCAGAGATGGCAAAGAAATAAAGAATACTGCAAAAACTGCTGTCACCCAAACTGAAGAAATGTGCTTCTTGAAACTGCCTAAATTCCAAAGAACAGATGCTGGTTTGTACAAATGTGTTGCTACCAACTCAGCTGGCATGGCTGAATGTGAAGCTACTGTCAATGTTGATGGTAAGTTTAGATTTTAATTTTTCTTGCCTTGTAGCTATTTTATTTAAATAAAGGTTTATGATAACTACAGCAATACTTTGAATAGTGCGTTTTGATTAGTGCAGGTTTTGATGTAGTACAGTCAAGATATTGCTGTGCAAATTAATAAGCTGAAAATACATTAAATTATAATAAGACCTTGAACAGTGCGGTTTTGAACAGTACCGAAAGTTTTGGAATGAATTAACCACAACGTATACCTGTATATTCTAATTAAACTACATGATTTCTTTAAATCAAGGTGAATTTTATTCTGAGAAATAAAATACCAATTGTGTTATTTTTTCTTTTTTTTATTGCTTTACATACAAGTATATGTTGTTTTTTTAATTTTCAGAAGCCAAACCATTCTTTGAAGAGGTTTTGAAACCAATTGTAAGTAATATTTATTTTGTGACTTTAGATAGTTTCATTATGAATTTGCTAAAATTGCGTTCATATTTTAATTTTGCAAAACTCTAAATCTGTTTTTTTTAAAAAAACTTTAGACAATGAAAGCAGATGGAACTTTGGAAATGAGTTGCCGAGTTAATGGGCTACCTAAACCTACTGTTAAATGGTTCAGGTAAGATTTGTCCATTTATTTTATTTTTTAACACTTAAATATTAACAGTTTCCTTAAGTGAATGTACCAAGCAAATATTATGTAATATCTTTTAATATTTGTTAATATTGTCATGATTAAAATGAACTATTTTATGGATATTTTTCAGAGATGGGAAAGAGATCAAGAACACTTCGAGAACCAGAATTTGTGAAGATGGAAATCTGTGCTTACTTAAAACTGACAAATTTACCAAACCTGATGCAGGTTTATATAAGTGCATTGCTACCAACCCTGTTGGTACTGCAGAATGTGAAGCAACAGTTTCCATTGATGGTTAGTTTATTTTTGTAATAGCTAATGAAATTATTTGAGCAATTGTTGAATACTCTTTATAAGATAAAGTTTGGTTATTTTATGCATAGAACTTTTTAAATTAAAGAATCATTACATGATGCTATAACAACTTGAATGCTGAATAGATCAAGTGAAAGTCAAGCAGTCAATTATTTAGTACATCTGTTAACATAGTTCATTATGCTATGTAAAAAAAGATTTATAATAATTTTGTATATTTAATTGTAATGAATTGAACATACGATAGGAAGTTAAACTTATTAATTGGTTTACCATTTCCACATATTGATATAATTATCATGGCTTGTAATGATCTTAAATAGTTTTAAAGTTAGACATTTTTAATTCATGTATTTGTCTGGTAAATTAACTGCAAAATCCGGTTTTAATCTCAAAACAAACATTGGTACAGATTTTAATTATCTAAAATGTTATTTTTTAGAACGCAAACCTGAATTTGAAGAAGTGCTCTCACCTATTGTAAGTTGATATTTTCAATTCACTATGCATGCTTTAATATAGATAGTAATATGAAAAAAAATAGAATATGATTTTTTCTAGTTGAGAAAATAATGTGTTTAAAATGTTACCTCTTATTATAAATTATCTATCATCATACATTTTGTTATTATTAATATTATTATTATTATCATTATTTTAATTATTATTATGTTATTTCTAAAGGAAATAAATTTATATCGACATAACATGATAACATAATTTTTGGAATTTTCAATGCATATTAAAAACTTGTTAAGGATTCTAGTTTTAAATCTTATATATATAAATATAATGAAAATATGCCTAGATTAAATATATATGTCAAATTTGGAGCCTATAAAATCTCCATCTTTATCCTATTAAACTTTTACAATAAGTTGTTTATTTTACAAGTAAAATATTTAAACTTGTCATACATCATTTCAGACTTTGGCAAAAGTACTATATATATTTTATTTTGTTCCAGACTCTAAAAGCTGATGAAGTAATGGAAATGAAATGCAAAGTTATTGGAGATCCCAAACCAACAATTAAGTGGTTCAAGTAAGTAAAATCTTTCATTACTAAATTTTACCAAAGTTACTTTTTATTGTCTTATTAAAGAGTTTAGAGTGCAATTATATCATATAATGATAATTTATAATAGTGTAAACTATTTTGTCATGAACATCATTAAGCATAATTTTATATTTTCTTAAAGATCTGCATATATGCCTAAAAGAACCTATATTTTCACACACAGAAACACAACTAAAATAAAAATAGATTTTTCAAATTTGAATTAATATTCAATATTAAATTTTATAGGGATAAGAAAGAGATCAGAAACACTTCTAAGACCATGATTTCTCAAGATGGACCAGTATGTATTTTCAAAATACCAAAATTCACCAAATTGGATGCAGGAGTATACAAATGTGTTGCAACTAACTCTGCTGGATCAGCTGAATGTGAAGCTAATGCCATCCTTTATGGTAAGTCAAGATATTTAACTTATTGTAATTCAATTTTTAAAAGTAATAACTTATTTCATAACATGCATTCGCTTTTTAAAAATAAGATTGTATAGATGGAAAAAATATGAGGAAAGATGAGAAATTTTCTTGTAAAAGTGTGTCTTCCAGTAGGTATGTAAATCTACTCTAATAGAGTTAAACAATTGAGAACTTAACATAAAAGACAACTATTTGAACATGATATTATTTTTAAAAATTCACTGTAATTCAATCTACTAAACTTTAGTTAATTATGAATATTTTGAAATATGAAAATTAATGAATCATACTTACTGATGTCATTTTATGCATAAAATAAAAGCTCCTATAGATTTTATTATTACTAATTTTTTATATTATTAGAATTTGTAAAAATCAATGAGACTTATATAAATATTTAAGATTTTGTTATATAAATATATGTTATTTATTTAACTTTTACAGAATGCAAACCAGAATTTGAGCAACCTCTTCAGCCAGTAGTAAGTTCACACATTTTTATTGATATATAATTATTTTGATACCATTTTAATTATGAAAGTTTTTTATGAAATCATTTTTTCTGATGGTAATTTCATTGTGGCAAACTTTAAACGATATCTTCTTACTGTAGATTTAAATGAAGATATTCTGAAAGTAAATATAAAACCTGTTAATAATAAAATTTTCAGGGTTGGATCCAGAGATCTTCTGGAAGATCCTCAGAATTTTTCCGAAATTTTTTATTTATACTGTTTTCTGAGTATCTTCCGCGTTTTAAATCTTTTTGTCTGAATACATTCAAGACCCATAGAATTTTTCCGAAAATCTTTATTTATCTTAATTTCAGTAGCTGATATGCCCTGAAATGCATACAGTCAGCTCAACAGGCTGGATCCGCCCCTGATTTTCTTTATTGTTTAATATAGAATATTCTGTTTTTATTTTCCCTAAACAATTATTCTGTGTTGAACTGATTTAATTTAAATTTTGTTTCAGAACCTGAAGGCTGATGAATTGTTGGAAATGAGATGCCGAGTCATTGGAGAACCTAAACCTTCAATTAAATGGTCTAAGTGAGTAGCTTGGAATAAAAATGCTTTTCCTACCCTTATGTTTCATTTTTTATGTGTATTTTATTATGCTTTTGTACTAAATTTTGAGGGCAATTTGTTTTCACGGTCCACTAAATATAACTTTTTTCATTATTTTTATAAGTAATCATTCTGATAAGTAACAGAAAAACAAATGTTCATTAATTATCCTTTTCACTAATTATTAATTATACTTTTCACTAATTATTAATTGATTTTTTATCTTACTTGTATTACAAAAATGAATGTAATTTGAAAACGTGCTTGTTTTCTCTCTTTAAAATAACTCATTTTTATATAACATGTTAAAATTCATTTCAGGGATGGAAAAGCACTCCTGAATACCTCTAAAAGTATGATTTCACAAGAGGGAACCGAATGCATTTTGAAAATTCCAAAATTCTCAAAGGCAGAAGAAGCTCTTTACAAATGTATTGCCACAAATCCTCTTGGTACCGCTGAATGTGAGGCTAAAGCTACTCTTGTAGGTTAGTATGATTTTATTAATCACTACTGAATTCCCTTGAGGGAATTTTTAAAAGGTTTTTAACTTTTCAAACCTATGACGGTTGATTTGTATGCATTTGTAAAAAAAATTATTTTGCACTAAGAATTAAGTTTATATTAAATATTTCTATGACTAATTAAAATTAAAATGCTTGGATATTATGATAAATGCATAAAAGGTACTTCATTTTGTTAATAAGAGACAGCAATTTTCAGAAATGTATTAAAGAAAATTTAAATAAATTATGAAATCCACTTTTTTGACCTTTTGTAGATGAAATATGAGAAACATGTTAATAATAGAAGTAAGATTTAACTGATTCAAGACATTTGTAGAATAGTATCAGTAGTTATGTCATAAAATACTGATTTATTGTAGCTTCTCCATTGTTGATATCAGTTTACCCAGACATTAGAAATAGCCTGTACTAAAAATAAAAAAAGCTTTTGCTATAGAAAATGGAAAACTCAGAACAAAGACTCACTGAATTTACTTGGTTTTATTGAAATTTAAAATGCATAATAAGCAATTTCTTGGTTTGAATTATTTCTTTTAAATTGAAAAAATGTGCAAAGCTAAAAATTATATTTCATGAAAATATTTAATAATATGAAATGAATTTTTTTTTTTCAGTGATCCAGATCAAGCCTGAATTTGTTGAAGTTCTGAAATCAGTGGTAAGTATAAATTATATTTGTGTGTGTGCAAATGTGTTCATTTATATATATTTTGACACACATACACATGTAATGAGAAAAATATTGAATTAATATTTATTATGACTGAGTTTTTCAAACTGTTTATTTTTCAGACTGTTGAGGCCAACACTCCATTGAATTTGAACTGCAAAGTCAGTGGAGAACCCACACCTACAATTAAATGGTTTAAGTAAGTAATATAATTTTTATACTTTAAATTATACATTTATTAGAAAACTTATATAATTTATATCATAGTTGAAGAATTAGCTTTGTTTTTAAGATGCCAGAATAGCATTGAGTGATAAAATACAGAATCATAAATCTCAAAAAATTAGTTATGTTACCAGTGTCAAGTAACTTTAGTATTTAGGAATCAGCCAAACAAACTTTACTATTTGGTTTAAAACTTCAAAAACTTTTATAGCCTATTACACAATTAAGCTGTTTACGTGCATTCTAATCTTGTCAAATGCGTGTTCACTATCCCACAAAATATCCCTATATTTTATTTTCTACTTACAAACAGAAATCTGTAAAATAATATTTATTTTAATTTATAAGCATAACATTAAAAATACTATTTTCTTTTCTAACAGTTATGAAAATTTGAAATGCTACTTTTATTAATAAAACATTTTTTGATATTGTAGGGATGATAATGAAATCAAATCAACTACAACAACAAAGCTTACACGGGATGGCATGGTACTTATGCTAAAAACAGAAAAATTCAGCACCAATGAAGCCGGTGTTTACAAATGTGTAGCCACCAATGCTGCTGGTACTGCTGAATGCCAATGCACTGTTACCTTTGAAGGTTTGTATAATTGTACATCTCTCATTTGTAAAAGAAATGTTTGTTTTTAATGAAATTAATGAATGTAGGAAATATCTTTGTATAGATAAATTTCTTGAAAATTATGAAATTGTCCTTTAATTAAATTTTCTCATTTTTCTTGTTTTACAGAGGCCAAGGTGATGCCTATGTTTGAAGAAGTTATTAAACCAGCTGTAAGTAAATCTGTTTTATTAAATGACAATTTATACACAGAATTGTATTTTTGAAATGTCCTATTTTCTGTTACCCAGGTTTATATATTCTAGAAACAACCTACTAGGAAGATAGTTATTTATTTATAGTAATACTATACACATTATACATTTCTGTTGCTTTCCTTATTGAAAATATCTGTTAAAATTTGTAATTTTGTATCTATATTTCTGACTAAAGTGATAATTAATTTGCTTTCTCTTCAAAGGGAAAGTTTTCTAGTACAAATTAAAACTTCATTGAAATGCACCTTTTCAATTACAGAAAATCAAAATTGATGATGTCTTAGAACTGACATGTAGAGTTATTGGTTGTCCCAAACCAACCATCAAATGGTTCAAGTGAGTAATCAAAAATATTTTTATCCTTATAATACTTAAGTATTTTTATTAAGATTGGATGATGTTAAAACGTTTTGATTCATATATATATATATATATATTAAACATTTAGTGTGTTTGTAAAAGTTGTTTTGAATCCATGTAAACAGTTTTTAATAAAATACTGTCTTTTTTTTTAAAAAAGTGAATAAAAAATTCATGAAAATTCAACTAGAAAGATCAAATCACATACAGTTTATATCATACGCTGTGACAAACAAAAATAAGATGCTGGTATTATAATAGGGGTCGCCAGTTATAAGAATTGAAGGGAATAAAGTTGGTATCGAAATGTAAAAATGGATAGATAGGAATAAAATGTGAGAGGGGAGAGAGTAAGAAGGAATTGAAATAATTAGCTGCCACCATAATAATAATACTGTACTGACTAACGGTAGTAGTAAATGCTAGTAGTTGTAGTCACTGGTAGTATCAATAGTAGTAGCTGTTATTAGTTCCCATGGTAAAGGAAAAGGAGGAAGGAAGCCATGCGGGAAAGACACCTTTGTTTCTATCGTGATCTATAGTAATGTCAGATATCATTGGAAGAATATACAAATGCAAATCACCATTACTGGTATTTTAAATGAACTGCCCGAAATAAATGGATTTGGGTGGCCATTTTGAATGTAGTAATTTAAGCAAACATAGGCATCACCTTGGCCTCTGTAAAACCAAAAAAAATCGGACCAAACAAAGAAGAAAAATGCAGACATTTAACAAAAAGGGTACATACATTAAATGAAGTCAAAAAGCTAAACATATAAACATTTAAAAGATGTTTAAAAATGATTGTACGAATTAAGAACGAGTTTAGTATAGAGATTGTTATTTTGTCACTTGTGGTTGTTATAACAGAAATGGTCTTGTCTTGATACTAGTCAATTATATCTGAATTGAAATATAGGGTGATTAGCACCAATTGTATATTGCAACCAAGACAAGAAATCAGTGTAGGTAAAAAGGTAAATGACAGAAAGAGTTAAGCCGCGTGGTAAGGAAGAAGAGTTTCTACAGAATGTATTTTAAGGCTATTAGCCTCAAACTGAGTTAGAAACAATAGAGTGTTCTCGAGTCATGTTATCTCCTGGGCCTGTATTTGAGGCATTCATTCCAGTCAAAGCAAAAAGAATGAAGTAGGAGTAGACAAAGAGAGAGTTACTGGTTTTAAGGAACCAGGGCTTCATTCTAGAAGAATCTAGGAAATGGGTGAAGATTCAGTGTTGCATGTCCCTTTATAGGGAGCCGCTGACATCACGAAAAAAAGAGAGCAATATTTACTTTTGTATTTCAGTGTATCTGGGCTGGCTTCATTGTAATGATAAAACCAGCATGATATTCAAATCCCTATTTACATATATTTTATTAGTAAATAAAGTGGGTGCTACATTGGTAATTAGAGATTGAAGAGAGGGTCTATTTCTTAAATCATATAAGTATGAAATTTTGTTCAAAAATTTAATTTTTCTTCTTAGCATTGGCTTTTTATTTACTACACTAACCATTAAAATTTGGTGTTGTTTACAGGGATAACAAAGAAATCAAATCAAACTCAAATACCAGGTTAATTCAAGAAGGAAATACTTGCACCTTGAAAACTTCAAAATTCACCAAATCAGATATTGGTACTTACAAGTGTGTAGCTACCAATGTTGTTGGATCCGTTGATTGTCAGGCTAAAATTGAAGGTGAGTTTATGATGAAAAGCATTTTAGTTTTACTTTAAAAAAAGGAAAAATTAAATGGTAAACATATAAAAAAACATTACATAATCAATCTTTACAGATGAGTACATAATTGATTAGTGTGCATTCATGTAATGAATATCAAAACTGCACACAAGCATGTAAAATACAATAGTACAAAAGAGTAAAAATCAAGAAGTTTACTGATAAGCACCTATGTTACAAAGAATCTTAAGCCTCAACATAGGCAAAAATCATTAAAGTGTGAATAATTTTTATTAAATGCTAAAGGAGCTACATTCTCTTGGACTGTTGTTAAGAAATGCAATATGTACATTAGATATCGCTGCATACAATTTATTCCACTAAAACTAAATAAATGTATATTTAATGTTTCTGTATTCATTCATTTAATATAATGAACATTTCAATTTTTTAACTGATGTGGATGAATTGTCATTATAGTCATTGTGCAATATAAAATACTTAATATTTGATATTTTATCTTTCTCTAGAATTGGTACCTGAAAAGAAGAAACCAGTCTTTGAAGAAGTTATCAAATCAACAGTAAGTAATATGTTAGTTAAAATAATCTGAAACAATTTCAAAGTTATTATAAATATAAAATAAAATTGATATACTAATGAATAACTATATACTTCTATATAATTATCTTCTTTTCATATTTCATATCAAAATCCTTTTAAATCTTTTATTTTAAAATATCTTTAAAAAGTCTAAGCTGTTTTATATTACATTTAATATATTTCAAAATTATTGATAATTTTGACTTTGAGTTGAATGCCTGTTTAAAATTTTATAGAGTGAATATTGATTGTATTTTTTATTTTATTCAATTTTGAAATCATTTTTGTTAAAAATTATTTTAATGTTTTCTTATCATGTATTAAAAGCCATAAAGATATTAAAAATCTCTTTTAATGAATTTCAGACTATTAAATTTGATGATATGCTTGAATTGAAATGCAAGGTTACTGGTGAACCCAACCCAACCATTAAATGGTTCAAGTAAGTAATTTTCAAAAATTCTGCCGGAAATGTTAAAAATATGTTATTCTTATTCAGAGAAATTCAGTATGTTTTATATATAATGATACCAAAAAAAATTATATCAAAACAATTTTTCTTCTGATCTCTTATAGGGATGGCAAAGATATTAAGCCAACATCAAACACTAGGATGACTCAAGATGGTCCAATATGCATATTGAAAACATCCAAATTCAGTAAATCTGAAATTGGTACTTACAAATGTGTTGCTACTAATGTAGTTGGCTCTGCTGAATGTGAGGCCAAGGTTGACGGTAAGTGTTATATAATTTTAACTAAGAATTTATATGCAATATTTATTTTTTAAGTCTCAAAAGTTAATTGTAAACAACATTTACTTTATTTGTTCATTTTATAAAAATTCATTTCCTATCAATAAACAGAATATATTTATTGAATAAAAGTTGATAGTTATATAAAACAACTTTGTTAATTCAGTGTATATATGCCTAGGATATTAGTTTATTTGTTACTCTATATTATTTGCTTACATATTTTTTTTACATTAACAACATTTTCATATTAAATTTAGATAAAAAACAATAGGATTTGGTGCACATGTGTTTATTCATATTACTTTTTTCCATTTTGTAGAACTTAAATCAGGACAAAAGAAACCAGTATTTGAGGAAGTTTTCAGCTCATTGGTAGGTGCAATTTTTATGTAGATATATAATCACAATTATCATTACCTACATTACTAAAATATTAGTAAATTCCCTCAGATTAAAAATGAAAGAATAGAAAATTATCTAATTTATAAAGAAACATTAACAATTTAGTTTTTTTGTATATATAAATGTATTATATATAAATGTATATGTGTATCTTCAAAACTATGTTTTAATCTCAAATGTTCAAATTTTAAAATAATTAAAATGACAGTATTTTGCTTTTGCTAAATAATTACATTATTTATATAAAAATGAAGTAATTGAAAATGTTCTTAGTTCCAAATTATACTTAATAACTAGAAAATGAATAGTTGAGCAATTACATTAAGTCTCTTCAAAAGGTGTGTCATCGTTTCGAAAACCTTTCTTACATCGAAAAATAAAATGTTTATTGATTTTTTTATATTGAACTTGCTTTGAAAAATCCTATGATAAAATTCACAGTTTTGTTCTCAAAGTTTGATTATGCTCCAGATGAATAAAAAAACAAACTAAGTGTATTTTGTATATTCATTTCAGAACATCAAAATTAATGAAGCATTTGAGCTCAAATGTAGAGTGACTGGTGAGCCAAAGCCAATTATGAAGTGGTTCAAGTGAGTAACTTTGAAAAGTCTTTTGTTTTAAATGAGAATAACATTTCTAAAAAATCAGTCCAGCTATATTTAATGAGTAATATATGAAAGTGTAACTTTTATAATTGGCAGTTTGACTTTGTATCAAGAAAAATGCATGCTCTACATTAATCAATATATGGATCAAATCTTAACATTTATTATTGTAATGTATACAAATTTTAATTTTTTATTCATGATTTTGCAAAACATGAAAGATAAATTTTGCTTTAGTTATAAATATGCATGAAAATCTTGAAATACTGAAGTATTTTTTAACAATTCTTGATATATCTGCAGGGATGGCAAAGAGATCCGATCTACTATGAATACTAAG
>VCCN01002867.1:6608453-6627947 GCA_006491835.1 Architeuthis dux
TTTTGGAGACTAAAATTAATGGTCCAGATTTTCTTTAAAATTATATCCTAAATGAGTACAATACCTCTTTGAAAGATGAACTAATAAGTTGATGATAAATGTGTTGGTCATTTGTATCTTTATTTACTTTTGCAGAATTGAAACCAGAAATGGCCAAACCAGTCTTTGAAGAAGTTATTAAATCAACTGTAAGTATATATTTTATTTTGAGTTTAATTCACATCTGTTTTGTTTTATCATAATAAAAGTACAATTGTTTAGAACCATTGTACAAAAGGAAATGCACATCATAAGTCCACTGCTGGACAAAGGCCTTTCCCAGCTCCTTTCATGCGGACCATGACTGTGCTATTATCTGCCATGTCTTACCAGCAAGCCTTTGTATCTCATCTCTCCACATTCTGACTGGTCTTCTCCTACTGCATTTGCTATCCCTTGGGCACCAATTCTTGCTATGTGTCCAGCCCATCTCTATTTTTGTTGCTTAATTATTTCTATGATATCTTTGGTCTTCTATCAAATTCATGTCAAACTTTTTCTATCTCTTAGAGTCATTCCTAACATTGCTCTTTCCATTGCTCTTTGTGTGACTCTGAGTTTGTTTTCAAGTGATTTTATTAGTATCCATGTTTCACATCCATACATCATAGCTGATATTATACATTCATTGTACACTTTAAGCTTTAAGCATATTGGCAAGGTGCTTTTCAGTATATCTCTATATTTACTAAATGCTTTCCAACCAATTGTTTTATTTCGCTTTCATGGTCTCTCTTTAACTTTATCAACTGACACAAGTAAATGTATTCTTCAACCTCTTCATACACTATTCTTGTGGTCATTTTTGGAATGTTACACACACACACACACACATATTTAATTGAATTCTTTTAATTCTTTTCAGTCGGTTAAAATTGATGGAACATTTGAATTGCAATGCCAAGTTACTGGTGATCCCAAACCCAAAATCAAGTGGTTTAAGTAAGTAAAATCTCTTTGATTTCTTGAAAATAAGTATTTATTTTGATGAAAGTCTATGTTTTGAAAAAAATAATTATCTAATAAGTCTGTGCTTTGATAAAAGTAATTATCTAATAAAAATATTTGCTGAAAGAATTGCTTAAAATATTTATGTTATTGATTGCAATTTCTTATTCTAATATCACAGTGCAAAAAACAAAACATATTTATTATCAATTATTAAATCTTGTTTGAGTTTTGTTTGTGCAGCAAATTGTTTATTATATTCTCTTTAAATTATTTTTATAGGGATGGCAGGGAGATCAAATCAACTAGCAACACAAGAATTATTCAAGAGGGCAATATTTGCATCTTGAAGAATTCCAAATTCATCAAGACTGATATTGGTACTTACAAATGTGTTGCTACAAATGATGCTGGTACTGCAGAGTGTGAAGCCAAGGTTGAAGGTAAGTTAAGCTGTAAAGGAATTTGACAAGCTCTACAAAATTATATATAAAACTTCTTGAGTGCAAATGCATGTTTTTAAGTAAATATAATTTATTATTATATAAATCTAATTAACTGTTAGCAATAATTCAGCTTTTAGAAAATAAGATAAGTGTTATTTATGAGAGGAAAGACTTATATTAAGTTTGATCTTATTAATAATTAAAAATATTCATCAACAATTTTTAAATCATGAAAACATCTTATTTTTGGGGACTAAAATGAATTGTCCAGATTTTCTTTAAAATTCACAATAACCAAAGTGAGTACAATACCTCTTTGAAAGATGAACTAATAAGTTGATGATAAATGTGTTGGTCATTTGTATCTTTATTTACTGTTGCAGAATTGAAACCAGAAATGGCCAAACCAGTCTTTGAAGAAGTTATTAAATCAACTGTAAGTATATATTTTATTTTGCATTTAATTCACATCTGTTTTGTTTTATCATAATAAAAGTACAATTGTTTAGAACCATTGTACAAAAGGAAATGCACATCATAAGTCCACTGCTGGACAAAAGCCTTTCCCAGCTCCTTTCATGCCGACCCTGACTGTGCTACCATCTGCCATGTCTTACCAGCAAGCCTTTGTATCTCATCTCTATGCTATGTGTCCAGCCCATCTCTATTTTCGTTGCTTAATTATTTCTATGATATCTTTTACTTTGGTCTTCTATCGAATCCGTGTCAATCTGTTTCTAACTCTTAGAGTCGTTCCTAACATTGCTCTTTCCATTGCTCTTTGTGTGACTCTGAGTTTGTTTTCAAGTGATTTTGTTAGTTTCTATGTTTCACATTATACATTCATTGTACACTTTACGCTTTAAACATATTGGCAAGGTGCTTTTCAGTATATATCTATATTTACTAAATGTTTTCCAACCAATTGTTTTATTTCGCTTTCATGACCTTTCTCTAACTTTATCAACTGACTCAAGTAAATGTATTCCTCAACCTCTTCAAAATCTTCATCTTCTATTCTTATGGTCATTTTTGGAATGTTACACACACACACTATATTTAAATAAATTCTTTTAATTCTTTTCAGTCGGTTAAAATTGATGGAACATTTGAATTGCAATGCCAAGTTACTGGTGATCCCAAACCCAAAATCAAATGGTTTAAGTAAGTAAAATCTCTTTGATTTCTTGAAAATAAGTATTTATTTTGATGAAAGTCTATGTTTTGAAAAAAATAATTATCTAATAAAAATATTTGCTGAAAGAATTGCTTAAAATATTTATGTTATTGATTGCAATTTCTTATTCTAATATCGCAGTGCAAAAAACAAAACATGTTTATTATCAATTATTAAATCTTGTTTGAGTTTTGTTTGTGCAGCAAATTGTTTATTATATTCTCTTTAAATTATTTTTATAGAGATGGCAAAGAGATCAAATCAACTAGCAACACAAGAATTATTCAAGAGGGCAAGATTTGCATCTTGAAGAATACCAAATTGGTCAAAGCTGATATTGGTAGTTATAAATGTGTTGCTACAAATGATGCTGGTACTGCAGAGTGTGAAGCCGATGTTACTGGTAAGTTGGACATTTTAAAATATTTAAGTATAATTTATATTAAAAAATGAAAGGATTAATCATTTGTTTTATCGTCTTGTGTTAAATTAATCTGAACCAATTCAATGAATGTTCATATTTCAAAATTGAAACTGATATTTTGTCTCATAAGGAAATGTGAGATAAATAAATGAAAATTAGACAATATTTAAAGTACTAACAGGAAATATAATCCTACATAAAGAAACAATTTAAGTCATTGATCTTTCTTTCTAAAAAGCAGTAATATTGTTTAGGATATTTTGTCATCCAACCTGATTCTTCAATAAGTTAAATCTCAATTGAAACTATTAGTATAATGGAATGAAATAGTATTTAAAAAGTGATAAAAAGTTAAAATGCTACATTTTTATTATTGAAATATAATTTTATGCACATTTTAAAATGTATTTTTGAAATATATATCAACACATGTAATCAGCTTGCATGAAGCAGTTTGAATAACACATATTTCTAATATGTAGCAAAACATGCCCAAACAATAGTTTAACTTTTCTAAGAGTTATACACGCTTCTTGCAAATATTTCAAAGGACAGAACAAGTCTACCTATTGGTTGTTTGCATACAATCATTCATATTTATGATATGCATGTGCTTGCATACACATCTGTTAATAACTCAGTCCATGCTGTATACATACATATAAAAATATTAACATTCATAAAGACCAGACTTGACAATATTGATTCCAACCAGTTTTAGGATCAGCAATAGACAAGACAAGAGTAGAATTTTAAATGTCTTTATTTCTGCTTCTTCTGCTATATTTATTTGCTAACAGACACAGAATTGATATAACTGGGTATAAATATGGACAAAACTTTATTTAAAATCTCTTATTACTCTCTTTACTTACTGCATACTACCTTTGATATATTGATGTCTTTACTTCACTGTCTGGTTTAAATCTTACCTCAAAACCTTTTCAATCGTTTTTTTTAAATAATTGCATAAAAACTGTCTGAAAGATCAGGTCCACTGAATACTGAGATAATTCAAGAGGGTATGATTAGCATCTTGAACACTTCCAAATTCAGCAAGACTGATATTGGTACTTACAAATGTGTTGCTATAAATGATGTTAGTACTGCAGAGTGTGAAGCCAAAGTTGAATGTTATTTTTTGTTTATAAATCATATATATTTCAAGTTCTTGTTTTATCATGATATTTATTAACTGATTTAATGGTTAACTGTTCATTATTACTTAAATAATCTATAAGGGTTTTTTTATTATATCAGACTATTACATTTGAGTTTAATGTGTATCATTGCAACATTTTCATTTATTAATGAAAAATATCTGTACACTGTGTAACCTATACACAATTTGCTAATTTATATTTGATTTATTTTCAGAAGAAACAAAGAAACCAGAATTTCAAGAAGTTATTAAACCAGCGGTAAGTATTAATAATAGTTTTAACAATCTTATATAATGAATAGTATTTGTTTATATTAAGGGAAAACATTATCAGTTTGTATAAATAGTCAGTAATAATAATTAATTGTAGGAGCAGTAGAATGTTTATTTCTATTAAAATAATAATTCATTTTTAGATTAAGTGTTTTTATAGTTTAGAAAGAGATATAAACTTTTTCTTTAAAATCTTTATTCATTAGTATCTACCATAGCATGTAATGTTTATTATAGAAATCCACTGAATATTTTGCAAAAACATTTGTAAAAGCAAATAACTTTCTTGTTTTTATTCATTTGGAAGTATTTTTAAGATACATGTAATAATAAACTTTTGATAGTTATATATAAAAGCTTAATTTGTTTTTATTTTTCACATTTTAGGTTGTTAAAATTAATGGTGCATTGGAACTAAGCTGTGTAGTCATTGGACAACCAAAACCAATCATCAAATGGTTCAAGTAAGTGATAAAAGTTAACTTTTTATTGAACTTAATTGTCTTGACAATTTGGCAAGAATTTTTATTTGATATGTTGTTTCAATAATAATTACAATGCAATTGTATGTTTATAGTTTGTCATGATATTAATTAGCTATCATTTTTATTACACTTTTTAAAAATTCATATTTAATAATTATTTTTGTATATGATAGGAATGGAATGGAGATTAAATCATCTTCAGTGACCAGGTTGATGCAGGAAGGATCTATTTACACCTTAAAAACATCTAGAATTACTAAAACAGATGTAGGAACTTACAAGTGTGTTGCTACCAATACAGCTGGTTCAGCTGAGTGTGAAACTCAAGTTACACTCGAGGGTGGTGAGTATATTTTGTTTATTATACTAAAAAGTTTAATTTTAATTGAAGAGAGCATTAAACTAATATAGAACAAACAAGCTGTAGTTATTTGTACATTATGTACAATGTTATTCTAAACTAAAATAAGTTTAAACTTTACAGTAATCAAAACTGTTATTTTTATTTTCAGGAATATGCAATATTCATCATTTGTAAATAGTAGACTTTTAAAGGTGATAAACATGTTCATAAAGTCTATTGAATTGTAAAGTATCTTTAATGAATGATTCTGTTTGGTTTTTTAAACTTTATAAAGTTTTTTTTAGTAGAAATATAACTTTCAGTGCATATTTTATCTAAAATTCAAATTTCATGTTTTTATTTTGTAGTAAAAATTAAATTGTTGTCATTTGAATTCTAGGCATATATAATTAGAATAGTGCCATATTATTTATTTAATCATTTTGTTAATTAAAATCCTTTTATATTATAATTTAAATATTTTAAAAAATCAATTTCAGAAAAACCAAAAGAAGAAAAAGAGCCAAAAGAAGGAAAAGAGCCAGCCAAAAAGGAACAGGCAGCTCCAGTCTTCGAGGAGAATTTACAATCTATTGTAAGTATAGCAATACATATAAATAATCATTATATAATTTACCATACATTTTGATTTGGATCTCTGATTTTACTTAATTTTTAATTGTATTTTTTCTTAATTTGCTATAAATAATAGTTAACATTAAGAAAAGTTGTCCACCTACTGATCAGTAGACTAATGTTGTAATATATATTTTTACTTTCAATTATAAAATAATTATAGTAAATAATTTATTTTTCTTATCTTGCTTATTGCAGACATTCTTTGATGGGGATGCATTGGAATTGAAATGCAAAGTTACTGGTGATCCCAAACCAACCATCAAATGGTTCAGGTATATTATAATTTCTTGAAGTATTTTTAAAAATGAATTGTTATATCTTTCATTAAATTTTAATTTTCATGGCAATATATATAGCAGAAATTTTGATTACATGTATTTTGCAAATTTTCTCGACAAATAAATATTATTTATATGTGTATATTTGAGTAAGTCAATCATTTAGATGCAGATAAATATTGACCTTATCTGGGTGTCTGATTACCTTCTAATTGAGAGCTTCTTCATTCAAAATGACAGCATTTAAATAAAACATAAGTTTACACACATTATTTTAATTCATAGTTTTTCTATCTATGATATGATATGAAGTTATACAGTACATTGAAATGTTATTATGTTAATGAAATGTTTCTTTTAATCCTTTTAGGGATGAAAAACCAATACCTTCTTCTACTAATGTGAGGTTGGTTCAAGATGGAGCTTTTTGCATCTTGAAGGTAGCCAAAATGACCAAAGATCTAAAAGGTGTTTACAAATGTGTTGCTACCAACACTAAAGGAACAGCTGAAACTAAATGCACACTTGAAATTGGAGGTTAGTGATAAGATATTCTTTTTATTTTAGAATTTTTTTTGGTTCCTCATCATGGTGTAATGGTTAGCATGCTGATCTTGCAGATCATTACTACTGATGAGTGAGTTCAATCCTCACTGATTGCCTCATACTTGTGGCCATGTGCCAAAACCAAACTATGCTAAGCAAATAATCATTCTCTTCTTTAAAAATTGTGTACAAATATATAACATGAAACATGAAACATGATTAAAATATATTTTTCTAATAAAGATGTAATATGAAATTCATGTTTATTTACATCTGATATGAATAACAAACACCATAAAATAATGAGCATTACTTGAATTTTACTTCCTTTCTTAATGTTAATTGTAAAATTTATATTACTTTTATTTTATGAATTAATAGATATATTGATAAAAATATATTTTGTTTTAAATTAGACTTTTATGTACAGTATGTATTGAATTGTAGATCATTTTGTATATGTAACTTACTTTTAAAATTAAACACAATGCATTTTCAAAAATTATATTTTTATTTTAGTGGAGCTTATAAAATTATCATCTATTTTAATGAAAAAAATTGATTTTATTTACATCTTATTCATTAACAGAAAAAGTAGAAGCTCCAGTCTTTACAAGAAAACTTACAGACAAGGATTGTCGTGAAGGTCGTCCCTTCTCATTTGATGTTGGTGTGAAAGGTACTCCAAATCCTGAAATCACATGGTACATTAACCAGAAAGTGGTAGAATCTACAGAGAGATATAAAATAGAAACAAAGAAAGCTTTTGCAGATATTCAGCATACTTTGAAAATTGATTCAGTGGAACAAGGAGATGCTGGTAAAATCAAGGCTGTTGCTGTAAATAAGGCTGGTACTGTAGAAACAGAAGCTACTTTTACTGTTGAAGGTAAGGCACTAAATTAATTATGTTATCTTAACTCTTATATTTCAGTTATGAAGCAAATTTGAACTCTTAATGTTTATTTAATAGCTCTATAGCTCAGGGTAAAATAAAAACAATCCACTTTGAGAATGATATAATTTATTTATTTTTCTATTTTAACTATAATACTGTTAAATTGATTTTAACTATAAGAGATACTGAATAATAGTGTAACAAGAAGTAGAAAGAAAGAGACTTAATGATCAGAGATCTACATGACAGAGATCCTGTCCACTATTCCCTTTATAACAATAATTTAAGCACCATTCCTAGGAATATATTTTACTTGAGAATTTTCATTATCTATTAAAATATAATGAAGTTGCAAGCTTACCATTATAGTATGTATGTTAAGAATAAGATAAAGTAGTAGAAGTGAAATAAATATGTAATGTATAAATCTATGTTTATTTAAAGCAATAAATCATTTTTTAAAAATATTTTTATTGACAATATGTTGTATTTTTTCTGTTTATAGAAAGGAAAGAAACTCCTAAATTTATCAAGAAACTTGAAAATTTTGAGATTGATGAATTGGATGAAGCTCGTTTTGAAGTAATTGTATCTGGAAAACCAAAGCCTACTGTTATCTGGTTAGTCTTCAAAAGATTTTTCTACTTAATTTACTAAATACAAATTATTTCAAATTATGAATACCTATAAAATATTTCTGCTGGCATTTTTAAGGATTCATATGTGGTAGTTTAAAAATAATCTGACTTTTTCTTTGATAATTTTATCAAAATCTCTTTTGTCCAATGAACAACAATTCTTCACGGCTGAACTATACGATTACCTATGTTAATCCAAATAATACATGAAATAAAATGAAAATAAAATTCCTTTTATTATAAATACTCAATCAACAACAATAAATCCTTTTTCTTTTCATAAATCACGTACAGATACTCCCATCGCAGTGATTTAAAAAAAAAAGAAGATAACCAGTGTTTTTGAAAAATAATAGACTTTGAAAAAAAGTGACCAATCGATGTTCGGTAAAACTGACTTCATCAAGATGATTTTCAGTAAGATTAATGTGATATCCTATTCTTGACTCCTTTTAACAAGGTTAATAACAAATTAATGCAAAAGTATATGCTGCATTTTTACTGTTCTCTCTCTTATAGAATTCAGCTTATTTAAGCAATGATTTGAAGTATTATTGTTTGTAGCTTATCACTTTTTATTAACAAACCTAATTAAATTCTTTTCAGGTTGAAGGGAACTAATGAAATTAAAGAAAGTGACATTGTCAAATTCATTGTTGAAGATGATAAACACATCATGGTCTTTAAGAGCATTTCTTCTGAAGATGCTGGAATTATTACTGCCCGTGCTGTCAATGCAGCAGGTCAGATGGCTTGTAATGGACGTGTCAAAGTCATTCGTAAGTTGCAGTGCTTTAATTAATTTTGATCTTTAAAAGGCATCAATATTCTAGATCATATGCCAATAAGTTTTAGTAGATTAAAATGATATGTATAAATATAATGTATAAATAATGATGTTTTTCTTGATGATAATTTCTTAAATAATTTGCAAAAATAAATGTTAACTTAGAAAAATTAACTTGGTTATTATTGAAGAATCTTTCATTTCATTATCTATTTACTTATTTGAGTAAAATATGGAATGATATTTTCTTTGAATGTAGATAGATAAATATAAATAACAATGATGAAATTAATTAAAATTGTTTCTTTGCATACCAATTTATATATAAATTACATTAATATTTAAATTTTTTGCTATATCATAATTTTGTAGTTATATATATTAAATTTATTATCACTGATTTATTTTTAAAATTTATTGTTATTTTTCATTAACAGCTGTTAAAAAGCCTACTTTTGTCAAAAAGCCTGATAACAAATTGGTACCAGAAAATGGCACTGCCAAATTTGAATGCAAAGTCAATGGTCAACCAGCACCAACAGTTGAATGGTAAGTAGATTTCAAACTTTTATTCATTTAACTGCTGTAATGCAGGCTGTATCCACTCAACTTTTTGGTTAGAAGCAAAGGCTATGCATTTTTTGGAAAGCTTAGAGTATGTACTTTCAAAAAAATATGTGTGTAATTTTTTTTTTTTTTCAATTTTGACAGCCAATTTTACGAAGTATTATCTTAATCTGGTTCCGATTTGGGATAATCTATGCAGGTCAAAGCATATTAGAGTAGAATTTGTCATGCAGTTGAAATAAGATAATTGTTTGCCAGTGATTTTGAATGTGACAGTGTAACTCGGGAACCATACTACATATCCTCATCCCTGCATAGTTTATCCTAAATTGGAACTGGACTAAGATAAAGTTTTGTAAAATCAACTGTCCAAATATTTAAAAAAAAAAAAAAGAATTCAGAAAAAATATTTCACACATTCTTTTTTTGAAAGTACGTACACTAAGCATTCCAAAAATTCATAGATTTTGCATCTAACAAAGGAATCGAGTGGTTCTTAATTTTGCGACAATTCAGCCTGCACTTTTGAGGTTGTCTAGTATTGAATTCTTTTTTCATTTTCTAAATAATGAAATATAAAGCAATGTATATATATGCTATATAAATACGATCAGCTAAAAACACTACAATGCATGAAATAATGATTGATGCTTGTTTTAAAACAATTGTTAGTATCTCTTTGACTGAATTTTTTTAAAAATATTTTCTTTTAGGTATGTGAATGAAATGAAGCTTGAAGAAAGTGAAATTATTCATTTCGATCAACACCAGAATATGCATACTTTGACCATTGATAGAACTAGCCCTGATATGAAAGGCACTCTGAAAGCTGTTGCTGTTAATCGTGGTGGAGAAGCTTTAGCTGAAGCCACACTTGAAGTTAGAGGCAAAGCTCCTGCATTCATTGAGCAACCATTGAAGTGTACAGTTTTGGAAGGTAATTTTATGGATAATGTGTTATTTAATTGAATTTGAATTTGAAAATATTAAATAATTTAATAAATTTATCATTACAAAAATATCAACAAAAAGTACACTTTTCACCAATCTGTCTATTTTTTCCAGATTCATTAATTTGTTATATAAGAATTGTATTTTTTTGTAATATCATTCAAGATGAAACTGTTATTGCACTTATAATAAACTGTTATTGGATTTTAGACAATAGTAATATTATTCAGTTAATTGAATCAAACAGTATATAGTTGTAATGGTGCTTGATGCCAAATTTTTTCATTGATACCAAATTATAAATGATATTTTATTCCTATAAACTATAATTTTTATTTATTCTTAGGTGGTAAAATGATATTCCATTGCAAAATTGATGGTGATCCTAAGCCTACCATTGAATGGTCAAAGGGAAAATGGTCAAAATTGCAGGATGGAGGTCGTGTAAAGATTTATCATGATAGCAAAACTGGCGAGGAGGTTTTGGAAATGACTGAGGTCAAGTCTAAAGATGCTGGTACTTACACTGTAACAATTACTAATGAACATGGTACTGAATCTGCTCCTGCTACCTTAATGGTCACTGATAAAGAAGAAGAGGAAACAGACTGGAAATCTGCATTAAAGCACAGGTAATGAACCAACATAGAATATGTGTATTTTGTTAAAATGACTGTCTATAGACTGAATCTATCTGTTACAAACAAGGAAGGCTTGTATTCTTTTACTTGTCTTGTTTTTAACTTGAAAAATCACAACATAAACATTCAATAGATGAATATAAGAGCAAGAGCATAAAATATAAGACTAAATTACTAATTCATAGTAAAAAATGTTAATAACACTAATAACACAAAATATCAAACATAGCATAGAAAATTGAATGTTCATAATACAGCATTAAAGAATGCTAATGATATACACAAGTTTCATTTCAAAGGATCTGTGCAGAACTATATTCGCATGTGACCATGATGCAAAGTTCAAAGCAGAATTCATAATCTTTTTACTTGAAATTCTAAGAAACATTATAAATTAAGCCACTTAAAACATGCATATTTACTCTCTAAATACTCTGTCTATTTTTGTTCTAAATGTATGTATCAATCTCAGCAAATTTATATTATTGCGTATCTTTGAATCTTGGATCATTAGTTTTTCATCTTTTGGATATTACAGGAATCCTAATCCATAACTATGAAAAAATTAAAAGCATTTTTAATGTAGTTTGTCACTCAACAATAAAATATACTTGTCAAATAGGTAACAATATAATATAATATAAAATAGGTAACAACAATATAATATAATATGAACGTATGAATGTATTCAAATAAAATAAATGAATAGTTGCACAACTAAATTAGTCCAGAATTATGAGTAATTTTTTTAATGATTTGTTGCAACTGGTGTTAGATGGCAACATAAGTCTAAATGTAAAATAAATAAAGCTCTCTGATCAAATTGTATGTTCACACAGTGGTGTACCAGGTGTGTATGTGGGGGAGGGATGACACCAAGATGACTGCCTAAAAAGATTTCATATAGTTTCTTTGTAATTGTACAATTGTAAACAGGTACCAAAAAAAAGTGCTGTCTTTGTATCTTTTGAGGTAAGCAAAAAACTATCTATATTTCAATATTTCAATACTCTGTACTAACTAAGAAACTTTTTTTATTTTTAACATATTTAGTGTTAGTGACACTATGAGTTACCACCCCGGGTGCACCAACCATTGGTATGCCACTGTTCACATAATTAAGAAATATATTGAATTTTAATTGTGTCCTAATTTTAATGCAGGGAACAAGAAGAACGTGTACTGGATGAAGCAGATGGAATTGATATTAATCTTCGAAAGGTGTCACTTGATCAATCTGAATGTATTAGACCAGATGATACCAAGCGTACCATGACACTTGAAGAAAAGACTATCACATATGATCCTAAAAAGAGAGAACAACCTGAAGTAAGTAATATTAAATATTTCTTGTTTCCATATTATATCTGGTATTTTGCTTGATACTGACCTAATACAATTTTTATTTTCTTATAGTTTGATGAATTCCAAAAGAAAGAATATGAAATGGGTAAACGTGAGCGTCCTGAATTGGAAAAGCTTGATAAGAAAGCACCCAAGAAAAAAGAAGATGAGAAGCCAAAGGAAGAAGATAAAGGCAAATTCGAAAGAGGCAAAAAGCCAGCCGAAACAGCTACAATCCAAGATGGTGGTTTTAAGATATCAAAGAAATCTGTAAGAATGATTATTAATGTTCTTTTTATTAATTGAAGGTTGTTTGATTCTCGAGCTGATATTAAAATATTTTGTACTTACTAGAATAAGTTATTAATGAGAAATTTACTAAATGAATATATGCTCATTTTTCTGTGCTGAAAGATCTGGGTTTTTTTACTATTCCACCCTGATATATGCTTTTGTCATGAGTAATAATATTATTTTATAAAAGCATGAGGGGGAGGGATTAACTAAAATCTATTTGCTCCAAAAAGAAGGTTAAATGATGTTCTCAAAATGTTATTCATTAAATGAAGAATCATCAAAGTTGATTACATTCAAAGTAAAATATCATTGAAATAGCATGTGGCAAAAATGTTTGATAAAATTTTACCTTCTATAACTACTGCTTGAGGAAATGATGTATCATTTAAAACTGAACCTAAAATGTCTTTTTCAGTGGAAATGGACCAGACCTCTTGAAGATTTCCAGACAAGAGAGCGAGAATGTGCCACCTTTGAATGTGAATTATTTGTTACTGATGCTATTGTTGTATGGAAGGTTAAAGGAGAAGAAATTGAGGCTAGTCCCAAGTTTAACTTCAAAGCTAATGGAAAAGTGCACTCAATGGTTGTCAGCAAATGTCGTCCGAAAGATGAAGGTATCATATCTTGTGAATATGGCAAACTTAAAACAGAAGCCAATCTGTTTGTTGAACGTGAGTATAATAATTACTTACATGAATAAAATAAAATGATCTGAAACTTATTTTAATTTATAAATGACATACATTTGAATATTTATGGACATGAAATTGACAAATTGTTAAAAAATGATTTTTAATGTATAAAAGAATAATGAGTTCCCTCTTAAAAGTTACATCATTTTAAAGAGGATAGATTAGGCCACATAAGAGAGTTATCTTGCTGAATTTTAAGGCCAAAATTATAATTTTTAGAAAAATTCTTTCACCATATATATTGTATACTGTCTTAAAATATCTACTTCTTTATTTTTATTCAGTTATTATTATCATTATTATTACTATTAAATTGTTAACTTTAAGTATTCTTTTTAAAAATGTAATGACATCTACTTGAAATTCTTTTTTGATAAAATTGTATATGATTTTCTTAATTAAAAAATGTACTATTATAATACAATTATATCCTTTTACAATTTCATAGCTGTTCCACCAGACTTTGTTGAAGTTCTTCAAGATATGACTGCTCCTGAAAAGGGCGAAGCCACATTCAGGTGCAAGACCAATGATGATGAAGCTGAAGTTGAATGGTTTATGAATGGTAAACCAATACCCAAGAATAACAAATATAAGATGGAATGGAAGCGCTTCAATCACTCTCTTCTCATCAAGAATATTGTACCTTCCGATGAGTGTCAAATAACTGCCAAATTGCTGGAAAAGCAATGTGAAGCCAAATTGATTGTCTCAGGTAGTTATATATATCTCACAAAATTCTCTTTTTTGTTTTTTTAATTTTTTTATATTTCTGCTTATGTTCCTGATACTAATTCAAATAATTGATTAAATGTTGTTCTAGTTTAAATAATTAGAACAATATCCATACCAAAAATAAGTTGAGAAAATACCTACTTCTATATTTAATAGGTTCTAGCTTAAATAATCAGAACATTAATTTCTCAATCTAAAATAGTAATGTAGAAATTAATGGCTTTCAAATGTGCTTATCATACTCAACTTTAGCTAAAACCTGTGTCAGAATTTATTCAAATTTCTTTTAGATTGTTTTTTAAGCAAGAATATCTCCATTTGACTGAATAAAATCTTACTTATTCAAGAAAAAGTATATTTTACACATTTTTTATGAAAAAAAGGAAAAAATAGTCTTATGTTATTAGACCAAATTTGAACATTTATATATGATGATTACTTTTATTTTGAGTTTCAAGTCATTTGAAGAGTTTTGTTTTGAAGATGTAATAAAAAATATAATTTTTTGTTAATACAAAACAACTTTAAGTGCAGAATATTTTTCGTTGGGAAATCATAGCTTCAGTATTAATTCAGTAAACTCTCAACAATTACTAAAACCACTCTAACTGCTTTTGCAAAAGGAAAGTTTTAAAAACATTGATGCATTATTGTTTATTATGAAAATGATTATGCATCTACTTTAACAGTTTACTGCCAAGCACAACTAACACTTAAATTGAGCAGTAAGCTTTAAGTTACTAAAACCTGATAGTGACTACCGGTTACTATCATAATATATCAGAGAGTTTGCACTGGGTATGCAGCAGGTCAGTTCATCAGCTGATTCAGTGATGAAACTGAGGGTTAATGCTAAATTGATACATGAAGTCCACTGGAAGGAAAAATAAGTATTTCATTTCTACTAGATATTCTCTTGTTAGATGTAGAAATAGAAAATGCTTATGAGACTATTATTTGAATGTTTGATTTCGATCTACAATTACCTCTTTCCTTCCAATGGCATGAGAAGACTGTGGTTCAGCAAATTAGGTCTGTTTCAAATTTAGAATTTAACTTTTTTCACACTGTTTATTTTACCAATCAATTTCTCTTAAGGTAAAAAAAATAAATTAAAAAAAAATTATATCTAATGTGTTGCATCATAGTCTTCTCTTGCAATATACCCTCTTTTGAGTCTTTTGATATTTCAGCTATGATATATGACTAACAATAATTTTACATTTTCACCAGCACTACCTGCTAAGTTTGTTCAGAAGATTCGGGATAAGAATGTTAAAGAAAATGAAACAGCTGAGTTTTCATGTGAAGTATCTAGACCTGGAGCACATGTGAAGTGGTTCTTAGATGGAGAAGAAATCAAAGATAATGACCGCTATCAAATTGTTACTAATGGTAAATTCCATAAGTTGATCATCAAAGATGCAGCCCTCACTGATGCTGGTACAATTACAGCATGTGTTGATAATGATAAATCAACAGCTAAGTTGAAAGTTCAAGGTGAGAAACAATCCATTGTTTGTCTGCATGAACATTTTCTATCACAAATTCATTCATTTACTAAAAATAGATGAGTTTACATTATTTCTAAGTATTTCTGAGTTAATCAAAGCTGCTAACTCTTTTAATGCTCACTTAAACCTTTATTTGCATATAAATATATAAATTTAGTACTCATATATCTATTTTCAAGATAATGTAACAAAAAACTCTTACATCTTTCTTTATGAAAGGTTTCTGTGAATATATATGTTGAACAATTTTAAGTATAAAATTTGATTTTGCAAAATTATTTTTTATAGACAGAAAGATTTACTAAAAATAGATGAGTTTACATTATTTCTAAGTATCTGAATTAATCAAAGCTGCTAACTCTTCTAATGCTTACTTAAACTTTTATTTGCCTATAAATATATAAATGACCAGAATAGGACTATCTGGTGTACACAAATAGGCGTGGGTGTTCTAACGTGAGCGTTTAGGCGTTATCTGATTTGGCGTAAGCTCATTTGGTAATGGATGTTTTGGCATTTGGAAAAAATGTTGATTGATTTATCATCATTCAAAGAAGGTGAAACTTTAAAAAGCTTTAAAGCTATATATGTAAATAAAAGCATTAAATCTGTTAACATTTTTTTCATTTTTATGCTACTATTTACTTTCATCTTAATATTTTTGTTGCTTTTTATCGCAACTTAGCAACAAAAATATTAAGATGAAGGTAAATAGCATAAAAATGAAAAAATTGTTAATAATAATTTACAATACTTCATTTATTAATAAATAAATAAATAAATTAAATCTGTTAATCACAAAAAATGTAATGTAGTTTTGTTTAGATCAGGGCTTCTCAAACTCTTTCCATTTGTCATAAATGGAAAGAGTTTGAGAGTTTTTAATGAGAAAACATTTCACTCACTAAAAGCAATAGGTACTACTACTACTAAGACTATATATAATTAGTCTTTAGCTGCAATCTAATAGTAACTAAACATAGAAACAAATAACTATAAAAAAATGTCAAAAATTGCAACATATTTAAAATCTATATTATGTTTTAGTTTTACAGTGTTTATTAAGAGGAAAATAAACTTTTTTTTACAAATAAATTATTAAAACGTAACAAAAATGTTATTTTTTTTTTTAAATAGTGAATACTAAAAGATGCCCTGATTCATATCATTTAGTAATTATGAACAAGGCTTTTGAAACATTTTAAAATAAATTTTGTTATGTACAGAATTACATTATTTTTTTAATCTGGGTTGAGCTTCGGTTTTGGGTTTAGCAAACCAGATGCCAAAATAGATTTGACACCTAAGCGCTCATGCCAGAACGCCCACACCAAATCAGCTTTGCCAAATAGTACCAAACCCATAAATTTAGTACTCATATATCTATTTTCAAGATAATGTAACAAAAAAGACTCTTACCATTGGATATAAATGTACATTTTACTCTTTTATATCTTTAATAAACAGTTGTGCATAAAAAAACAAAGTCAAATTGATCTAAAATAATTACCTTTATTTTTAAAATCTGATTTTCTCATTTGTCTGAACTATTACATTTATAACTGTACTTAACATAGATTCATATCCTTATTTTCTGATTTATTACATCACACAAGTGAAATACAAAATAGGTCGCTTTGTTTAAAAGAATGAATTTGTTAGAGTAATCAGTACATATAGTTTGCTTATGAAAATATTTCAAGTTATGTACATTCATCTACAAAGACAATGCAAAATATTTATTTAATGCATTCTCTTTAGAAACCAAACATCTACATATAAATTGCATGACTGATTCATATTTGTTTTATTTAGATGACTATTTTCACATCTCATTGCTTAACATTTTTTTTTATTTATTAAACATTTTTTCATTGTGTTACCTCTAGCAAATCATTTTACCATTATCATTTTACTACTATTTATTGTGGCTTATACATCAAGATGGTGGCTTATACATCAAGACTAAAGGGACATGAACCATGAATTAATGTTCATTATACAAGATAAATATGATTAAAAACAAAAATAATTCTTCATGTCATTAAATTATCATTACTGAAATTCATATATTTAATTTTCCTTGACAGTGTTGTAAGTTATGTTACAATAAACTTTTTATATATAGCTGAAAATAAATATCTATGAAGAAAGATTATATAAAATACAAAAGTTAACATTTTCTCTTAATCATGAAATGTAAACTTACTTAGATAATTATAAAAATATTTCCAATGCAATCTAGATATAGAACTATACTTTAAAATCAATTTTATACTACATCATTCAAAAGTGTAACATAAATTTTCATAATACATTAATCGAATTGAATCAAATTACTTTAATTAGTTGTAAATTATATACCTGATTTTCTAAATTTTCATTACATTACCTATCATAATTACATAAAAGCTAACTTGATTGACATCATTTATCTTTAATATTATTTATAATGTATGTATGTATTGAATTTGAAATGATTAGTGTTTTAGTAAATATTTGCTTTTTTGTATTAACTAATATTATAATTTTTTAACTTGTAAAGTTTTTATGATAAAATAAAGCTTTTTGCTTTGAAATAAAAATTAAATGCAGACTAAAGCACTAATTCTTTATATCATGAAAAGCAGTTGATAATAGAAGTTATTTATGTTAATCATAATATTAAAAAACTCTCTACTTCAATATAAAGAGAAGAGAGCTGTTAGTTTATGTTAAAATCCATGCAGCTTCACTAAGATTTGATCTTTTTAAAAATGTTTACAATGAAATGATTTATATTAAAATTTACTTATCAACTGCTTTTTAGATAATTATTCTCATAAAGCTTCTTAATGATATAACATGCTATTTTAAAAATTTAGTAAGGAATTACCTTACTACTTTGACAAACTCATTTTTTTACATTCACTTAAAAGAGTTGTACATTTTCTAAATCATAAATGTACTATCTCTTTTCTAACCACACTAACATCAATATATTCCAGAAGTACCAGCTGTATTCATTAAAGGATTGTATGATATGGTGGTCTATGAAAAACAGGAGTTGTTTACTCTTGATGTCACTATATCAAAACCACAACCAGGTGTGAAATGGTATTTTAAGAATAAGGAAGTAAAACAGGATAGTAAATATAAGATTAATTGCACTAATATGGAGAAAACCGAATTCCAACTTGTTGTGCACAATGTTGAACTTACGGATAATGGAGTATATAGTTGCAAACTCGGCAGGAATTCTACACAAGGAGTTGTTACTGTAAAGGGTAACTACAAGTGTTTCTAAATGACTATGATGATGAAATCCACACCTTGCACACCACAACATACCTATGTTTCTTATGCATGCTAAATGTCTGTTTTGATTATCATATTCTTCTCATGCATGCTCTTTTTTATATTACAACTGATGCACACTTTTTATTCACAGCTATTTCTCTGTCTCAATTCTTACTTCATCACTCTATATAAAGTACCATTTTGCATCCCCCCTGTCGCATTGTCAGCACTCTGAAAACCAATTCTGATGTATACATGTAAAATGCGATGAAACCAATTGCACATTGTCAATTATGAAGCAACTCTGTTAAATGCATGTGTCTCCTACTATATCTGTTAATGAGGTCAATCTAATTTAAAATATTATTCATATATAGTTTATAATATT
>VCCN01002867.1:6635848-6651954 GCA_006491835.1 Architeuthis dux
GAAGTTAAAAAGCCTGCCAAACCAGTTGGTAAAGATAAGGATGAAGCTGATAAAAAGCCTCTTAAACCAATTAGTAAAGATATTGATGAAATTGATAGAAAGGCGGCTACTAAGTCAATTGATAAAGATATTGAAGAAAAAACTATCAAGCTTGATCAAGGGGTTGACCAAAAAGTTGACAAATATGCTAAAGAAAAAGTTGAACAACATATTAGCCACGATGCTAGCATTTCTCAAGCAATTGATCATGACATAAGCCTTCAATCTGACCAAGAATATAGCGATGGTGTTGACCAAGATGCCAGCTATATGGTCCCAAGGATTGATCAAAGTATTACTTTCTATTTCTTACCTTTTAATTTCATCAATTTATTTTAACGCTTTGTTTTAAGATCATTTTCATCTCCTAATCACATCCTAACATTCATTTTTTTTTTATTCTGTGTCTATATTTGTATTTATATACATGATTTTTTAAATTCATTTTTCTGGCTTACTATTCATATTTGTCATTGCTTTTTAATTTCCAAATCCAGAATCGTTGCCTATTGAAGCTGTAACATTTCACTAGCTTTCTTAAAATTAGTTTACTTGATTATTGAAATAAATAACTGCTGCATGTCTTAATGCTTAATGTAATATATACCTGAATAACAATCAATTTAATTGGATTGCATTTAGTGGTAAAATATTGACTATCATATTTGTGAGAGTTACATTCACTTTTTATATTGTTGATGTTCAATATCTCATTCATTACTTTTGATTGATTTTGTTGAAAGAAAATAATAAAGTGAATATTTTAATTAACTTTTAGTTTCTCACAAATAATGCATGATATTATTTTTATTAAATAATTTATGTTGATTAATTTTAGAAATTTAAAATTTTATGATTTTTGTTTCATTAGATGCTTTGTATAATCAAAAATCAGCTTTTAACATTTACAGTGGCTACTGCATTTTCAATCATATTTTGTTTAAATATGTCTTGAATATTTTTTTCAGTTCAAAAAGAATTTAAAATAAAATCTTAACAGACTTAGACTGTTTATTAACCTGTTTTCGTGTGTGGAAATCTATCAGTTATATTTTTTTAATTCTTAGTTTTAGAACATGCTTTATTATAATTTAAATAGTGAAGTAAATAACTATAAAGACATAATAGCATTGGTCTTAAAGACTTGTAAGCAGTAAATGCAATCTATTGAGGTTATTCTAGTTTCATAGTTTGCTTGAGGTCTGCTGGACTTTTCTCAGTAAATTGTAGAGAATAAACAGTTTACAAAAATACTGATACCTGTAATAACTATCAGGACCTATTTTCACTCACTATCAGTATCTCTGGATAAATTGTTACCTTATCTTCAGTAAAAAAAATACATAATTTTGTGCTGATCCATTTCTGATTGAAAATTTTACTTTTTGAAAAAAAAAGAAAAACAAAATATCACTTAATATTGACATTTTTAGTCAATTCTATTTAATTTAGTTTTAATTTAGATAGTCTTACAAATTATCTGCTTATTATTGTGCAAATAATCAACTTTATAATTTGTGCTGATAACTTATCTGATGATACTGCAAATAATTATACTAACTAAAGTTTGATTCAAATATGAATAATAAAAATATAATATTTGCTATACCGATTCTTCTACTAATTTATGATATGAATGATAATAAAGATTTTTTTTCTGTTGACAACTGTTTTAATATTAATTGTTCTGCAAAAAGCAAAGTCATTATCAATTTATCAAAAAATGTATGTCTAATGAAAGTATGCTGTTAGATCTGATTACTTGCTGTGATAAATACATAGAGTCATTATGTTCACTCAATTGTTTTGTATTAACAGTTTTGTTCTTTGGCATTGTCTGTTTATTCATTCTTTTGAGTTTTCTGTTCTCCAGCTTTATATTCATTGTATTAGTTTCAACAATAACAAAATCCTATTACCTTTATTTTATATTGGTATTTTAAGATTAGCAAGCAAATATAAACTTCTTTTAAATATTTTCACAGTTGAATTTAATGTATCTCTGCAAAATTCAGAATAATAATTTTCTCTCTTGAAAATAAAATCTTGATTGAAATATATGGCTCAAGCCAACTCTTAGACATCTTTTATCAGAAATGTTGATAAGTATTGTCCATTACTTATATTATCATCTGGGTTATGTTACAGAAAAACCATTGGAATTCCTGAGTCCTCTCAAAGACCAAGAAGTTATCGAGGATGACAACATCTTCTTGGTATGTGAAGTATCCCGACGCGATGTTACTGGTTGCTGGATGAAAGCAGGTAAAGAAATCCAGAAGAGCAATCACTTCAACTTCCATGTTGAAGGCACAAAACATACTTTGGAAGTTAATAAAGCAAAACTTGATGACCAAGCTGAGTATGAATTCAAAATTATGGACAAATCAACCAAAGCTTATGTAAAAGTGAAAGGTATGTATTGATCGTTTTTTTAAATATTATTATTATAATATTTTATTTCTCTAAATGTAAGTACATATTATGAGGTTCCTTCTTTAAATCAAATACATTATGATTCAAAATTGCTTTATCTGTAAGCTAATAAATCATGAGGAAATCATTTTCTCATCTGTTTGTTAAACTATACATCAGTGTTCTTCCATTGATAAATATATATTCCATGATTTTTTTAAATGTATAATAATGTTATGATTGCAAAATGATTTTTTAAGTTCATGGTGTCCTTTAACTAATTTCATGAGAGCTAAACTGATTAAATTGCAGTTAATGAGATAACCTTATTTTATGTAAATTTCACTATATATTATTATTTGTGGGTTATTTCATAATATAATATATCTTTTGTTGCAGAAGGAGAAATATTATTTAGTAAACATCTTGAAGACCAAAGAATTACTTGTGTTCCCGGTGAAGCAGTTTTTGATTGTGAAATCAATCGCCCTGATATTCCGGTTCAATGGTTCCGAAATGGAAAACCAATTACTCCTGGAGATAAATATGAGATGGTTGTTCAAGGCTGTGTTCATAAACTAATTATCAAGAATGTAACTGGAGAAGATGAAGCAGAATACAGTATGTCTGCACGTGGAGCCAAAACTACTGCTTCACTTGTTGTTGAAGGTAAAACATGTTGAAAGCAATTATTTTTTATCTTGGTATCTGTAACATATTTCACAATACTTTTATTGCATGATATTGTCTCTCAAGTAATTTATAATATTCTAGAATTATTGGCTTTTGGGTTTTGAGAGCTTATTTTATTGGTTTGAAGTTTAGAATTAGTCTTTATGAAGTTATTAAATGTTGTGCTGATACTACATCATATTAATTGTAAAATAAGTATTAATAAACTTGTGGCATTTCTGTCATTGATACATTTCCCTCTCTTGACATGAAATATAATTCTGAATAAAAAATAATTTACTCATATTGGCATGGAATTAAACACTTATTGCCATTGTATTTCAGTTCCACCTGATTACAAATTGGATGACAAATACAAAGAGACCATTTATGTGAAAGCTGATGAAAGTACATCTGTATCAGTGCCATTCACTGGCTTCCCTGTGCCCAAACCAACTTGGAAATTTAATGATGGTGATCTTCCTGATGCAAAACGAATGACTGTAGAATCAGTCAAGAATATTGCCAAGATACATTTTAAGAATACTAAGAGATCTGACACTGGTGAATACACTTTAATTCTGAAGAATCCTGCGGGTGAAATAGATGTCACTATAAAACTGGTGGTTCTAGGTAATGTATCTTTTAATTTTTTATTTAAATATTGTTTTATTGATTTGTGTGAATTATATTTGGTTTTTCAAAATGCTTTATTGTCAAAAAATATATGGACAGTGTGTTATTGCTGCAATGAAAAATATTTTTCTATGCTTTAATTTCCATTTGCTTTCTTATTGACACAAGTTTTGATATTTATTGTGCTTGAATTATTATATAATAATAATGCTTTGTGAAATTTAATAATAATAATAAGTGTGTATAAGAAATATTGTTTTAATTACAAGCTTATTGGTTTTAAAGACACATTTATTATTTTATTAATTCAAAGATTTATTTTGTGTGTTTTGCTTCATATTTACCAATACCGAGCACATTATAAAAATGTTATACAAATGCAGAAAAAAACTTTTAACTCTCTGATTTTGAAACTGTGTTGCAAAACATTGTTGCTTCTATATCATATTGATTTTCTGTGTGGAATTTGCTTATAATTGTGAAAAGTTTAAATTTTCCAAAGATTGTCTCATAAAACATTAATGCTTATTTAATTGCATGCTTTTTCCCAAATCTCCATTCGCGAATCTAATGTGTTTTATATATCCAAATCTGCAAGGAAATGCAGAAATAAATAAATAGCAGCCAAACCAAACTTTTAAATTATTTGAAAAATTACTCAAAATAATTGGTCATCATAGTGTATCTCCTGTGTCATATGTTCTCCAGCAGGCATATTTAGAATGGCAGATTGTAATTATTTACTCAAGTGAGCATTTGTTTAGATAACTGGTTTGTATTTTAGACAAACCAGGACCACCGCGTGAATTCAGAGCTACGGAAATTACAGCAGAGAAACTGAAATTGGTATGGAAGGTTCCTTCTGATGATGGAGGTAGTCCTATTAAGGGCTATTATATAGAAAAGAGGGAGCAAACACGGCACTCATGGCAGGAGGTTGAAACCTGTGTATCATTGGAACAACTTGTTGATGGTCTTCAAGAAGGCTTAAAATACATTTTCCGTGTTGCTGCAGAAAATAAATATGGCAGAGGCGAGTTTGTAGAACTCCCTGAGCCAGTTATTGCCAAACATCCATTTGGTATGTATAACAATGAAACTTTCATATTATAATATTTTTAATGCTTAAAAATTGGACTTATTTTACTAACATTTTATGCTATACTCTTTTAATGGCTGGTGTAATCAATGCTTTAATCCCTTTTTGTTGACAAATCACAGTATTTTTGTTTTATTTTGTCTGTGTTTAATTTTTTTTAAGCCGGTATATCTGTTAAATCCCCTATATGTTACAAGTAGTAGCTTTATTGTATTCTCTCCATAAGTTATGTAAATCATTATTAATTTTCCACTGTATTTTATTTTTATAAAAGTAAATTTCATGTCTTTTATTCATGGCAAAAATATGTGGCAAAATTTTACCTAAAAATATATAACAAATGGCTACATTTTACTTTGAGAAACTTGAAACTTTGCACACACATTCCCTTCAATGAGTAGGGAAAATGTTTTTTTGAAAATTCCCTCCCAAATAGGTTTTTAGAGGGGGGTTCAATATGCAATGTAAGTTTATGCTAAATTGGTCACTAGTTTGTGCCTGCTTGTTTTTTGAAAAAATGCATCTTTGTTTACAGCATTTGGTGATCTTAGTAACTTTGGTGGGTGAGGTGGAATAGTTGTTTCAGATTAACATGAATGTAAATCTTGTCAAAAGAATGAAGGAAACATTACATAATTTATTGTTGATCAAGTTTCTTAAAATTCTTTAAAGACAACAAAGTTATAAGAATCTTACCAGGATCTACAGTAAGATTGCCCAGGGCAGTAAAACGGAAAAACAGCCAAATTTGGGTGGAAAAAATGGACCAAATAATAGCCCCGGGCCATTATTCAAAGGCCATCACAACTGCTAAATTGAGCATAATAAAACAATAAAAGTTATAACACATGTTTTTATTCACTTCACTTCAATTGGCAACTTGTATTAATTGTATTTGGTACTTCTTTGGACAGTGTTTTCTTTTTAAGTTGCTACGAGAGCCAAACATATATATATATACTAAATACTGTCTATATATTATATAGACTGTATTTAGTACCTGCAAAAACAAAAAATAATTTAATTTTTGTAATAAATAAATAAAATAGTTTGTTTGGTTTCAAACTCATTAATGAAGAAGTATTGAGCGAATTAATTTCTTTGAAGCAACTTTTTGTTTATACAACGAATTGGCAGTTTGGACTTGATGTCTTAATTATTATATACGTATTCAAGGTGTCCAATACTAAAGATAAAGAGCATTAAAACATAAATGCTTTCAAATTTTCATTTACAAAAATTTGACATCCAAATAAACACCCACCTAAAATAACCACCCATGGGCAATCTATCAGGTGGGTGATCTTATGGTAGATCTTGGTATGTGGCTGAAATCTTTAAATCTCATTTTGATTTTGATATAGGTTACAAATGTATTAAAACATAAATACAAATGTATAAAAACATAAATACAAATGTATTAAAACATAAATAAAAACATAAATACAAATGTATTAAAACATAAATGAGTTTTTCATTGTTTTAAAATTTCATACTTGCACAGATCGCCCAGATGCTCCTGATGCACCTGATGTGAATGAAATTTTCAGCACTAAAGCTACAATCTGCTGGAAACCACCAGATTTTGATGGAGGATCACCAATTACTGGGTATTTTATTGAGAGAAAGTCGGAACTTTCACCACGATGGATACGTGTCAACAAAGACCCAGTTAGTGACCTTGAATTCATAATGAATGATCTGGTTGAAGACAATTCATACCAATTTAGAATTGTAGCAGTCAACAAAGCTGGTGAAAGTGAACCTAGCAAGCCTTCAGAACCTATTGTTGCAAAAGATCCTTGGGGTAAGTAGGAAATTTTTCATTTTAAAACTAAAGATTTTATCTAGTTATAAAATTAAAACACTGCGTTTTCTTTTTCTATTTTTAAATACATTTAATGTAAAAATTAAAAATATCATTAATTATTTTCTTACTCTTTGCAGAAAAACCAGGCAGACCAGATACACCTTTGATCACTGGAGTTGATGACAGTTCAGTTGCCTTGAAATGGACTCCACCAGCAAGTGATGGTGGCAGTCCCATATTCAATTACATCATTGAATATCGTTCTTCTGGTTCATATAAATGGGTGCAAGCAAACATTGATAAGAAAGTCCCTGAACTTACTTACAGTGTTCAAAAACTGAAAAAAGGAGCTGAGTATGAATTCAGAATCGCTGCTGAAAACCGTGCTGGTGTTGGTGAATTTTCTCCACCTACAGAACCAGTTAAGGTTATTAAACCTCTTGGTGAGTTCATGTCAGATTATTATCATTTATTTGTTTTAGAATGTGCTAATGGTTATTTCTGCAGTACCTACATAATTTATAATTTTTTAAATCAATAATTTGTATGTACTATAACTGAGTCATAATTTATTGATTTTTGAAGTGTTCAAATGTATTAAGTTTTTGCTGTATATAAATTTTGTTTGTTACTTTTTGATACCAAATAATTTTGAGTGTTACTTTTTGATACCAAATAATATCATTGAACTAATTCTCTTTCAGTTGGTAAACCACCTAGAATTGTTGAGAATCTGCAGGATTCCATCTTTGTGTCTCCAAATGATGCTGTTTTGGAATGTAAAATTGACCTTGGTGATCCTGAATCTGAAATAAAATGGTAAAATTAGCTTTTTTAATGTGTGTATTTATATTCATATATGTCTGTATACTGCTTTTTAAGAAACTTGGAAATATTTCATTAATTTGGAATTGTTTTCATATTATACCTTAATCTTTTTTCTGTTACATTAATTTAATTCATCATTATGTGTATCTAATATATAAATAACTTTCTACTATACCAATCTCATAAGAGATTAGATATTGTGAGTAAAACCGTAAAGGATTTTAGGCTAATCATAATGAGAACAGTTTTTTTTTGTGCTAATTTGGGATGATAAAGTGGTAATAATTGCTGAATAACTAGAACTGGAGAGATGGGTGTCACAATGCCTTGTGATGCTTTAAGGATTAAAGATTTTTTCTTCTTACTATTCAAAATAGAAAAACTTTGTTAGTTTGAATTTAGTCAGAAATACAATTTTGACACTATATAACTAGACAAAAAGGTATATTATAAATTATATTTATTTAAAAATTTGTATTTGTTTTTTAGGTTCAAGGGAACAAACGAAATCAAGAAAAACACAAAGTATGAAATGAACTATAAAAGTGGAGTTGCAGTTCTTCTCATTCACAAGACAGAACCATCTGACTCTGAAACCTATAAGTGTGAAGCCTTTAATGCACTTGGAAAATGTGGTACATCAGCAAAACTGACTATTCATAGTAAGTATCAGATTATCATTTCAAATATTTTCTTTATAATTATTAGAGTAACAAAAATATTTTTCTTTTCTTTCATTTTTTCAAATATATAAATCAAAATACATGTATTAAACTATTTATTGGTAATTCAAGTTATTTATAAAGAATAACAATAATTATAAAGGACTTTTCAATGATTGTTAGATTTTTAAAAATCATAATAAATTTAAGCAATTATTGAAGAAAATTTGATCATTGCAATCTTTTCAAAATTGTAGTTAAGTACTGTTGAATGTATTCAAAAATATGATTTTATAAAGTATTCTGTAGTAACTAATTTTCTTATGGCAACATTTTCTACTTTTATGAGACTATTTTTAACAAAATATTTCCATATTTATCTGCTGAAAGATATTTCTATAATTGATAATTTAAAATCTCAAGATTATTTTATATTTAATTTTATTTTTTCTCTTTTTTCAGCTCACCCTCAACTTGAGTACGATAATCGTCTTAAAAGCACTCAGACTTTCAAGGCAGGAACAACTATTACTCTCTTGGTCAATGTTTCTGGTATTCCTAAACCAGATATTAAATGGATGCTCAATAAGGAAAAACTGGAACCTGGTCATCATATTAATATTGAATCAACTGATAAATATTCCAAAGTGACAGTGAAAAATGCAGAAAAGAAGGATTCTGGTGCTTATACTATTACTGCTAAAAATGTAGTTGGTGAAGCTCAAGCAGAATTTGATATAATTGTTCAAGGTAAGATATATCTTCTGTATTTAATGTACATTTTTTTTATTAATATTATTTTAGGATTTGTGAACTTTTCCTTTTGTGGAAAAATGAATTTATTTTTTAAATTAAGAAAATATTTTTTGCTATTTAATAAGAATTCTTTTAAGTTTCCATTCATAAAATTAAACAAAATTATTCCTTAAAAAATGTATAACCATTTTAGTTTTAAATATTTTTCACAGTTTTTATGTATTAATTTGTCCTATTTTCCTAATTTTCTATTAAAACATTATTTAATCCAACTCTTATTATACTTATTAATTAATTAACTTTTCTTTTTTCAATTTTTTTTCCAGATAAACCATCCATACCTCTTGACCTTAAAGTAACAGAAGTACATAAAGAATCTGTTGTGCTGACATGGAATCCTCCTAGTGATGATGGTGGATCCGAGATCACTAAATATATTATTGAAAAACGTGATGCCAAGCGCAGTACCTGGATGTCAGTTAATACTGTAGAGGCCAAACAACTAACAATTGTTTGTGAAAAATTGACTGAAGGTGTTGAATACTTTTTCCGTGTTGCAGCAGAGAACAAAATCGGACAAGGAGAATTTGCTGAAATGAAGGATGCTACTGTACCTAAGCTTCCTTTCTGTAAGTAATTTGATAAAATACTATAAAAAGCAGTACTAATATTTGATTTACACTATATTTTATATTTTCCTTTTTAATTTTAGTATTAATTACTTAATAAGTGTAAAATAAACTGAAATGTTTATTACTAAAAAAAATTCAAAATGTTGTGTTATTTTATTTTGGTAATTCATCATTAACATTGTTTCATTGTTGACTTTTTCAGCTGTGCCAGATCCACCAATTAATGTTGAAGCCATTGAAGTGACAGACTGTTCTGTAACTTTGACTTGGCAACCACCAAAAAGTGATGGTGGCTCACCAGTTACTGGTTATATCATTGAACGCAAACAGCCCACTGGTAATAAATGGGTCAAAGTAAATAAAGTTGCTGTCAAGGAGCTGGAACACACTATCAAGGATTTGATGGAGAATGATGTCTTTGAATTTAGAGTCTCAGCTGAGAATTTGGCTGGTATTGGAAAACCATCAAAACCAACTCAGCCAATTAAGATCAAATTTCCATTTGGTAATTATAGTAAACTTTCCTTGTATTTTTATTGAAGATTTCTTTTATTTTGATGTATTTGTAAATTGATTGAATTAACCAATTTCATTTTTCTAAATCAACATGCCTTACATTTTAGTAATTCCAAGTGAACAGGATTATGAATATAGATTTGTTTTTGTACTGTCAATGATAAGTTTTAAATAATTTTTTTATTTTATATACTAATTCAATTCTTTTTTTTTTCCAGATAAACCATCTCCTCCTGGCAAGCCAGAAATTATTGATATCACTCGTGAGTCAATGACACTTAAATGGCTTCCTCCAGATAACAATGGTGGAAGTCCTATTACTAATTATATTGTTGAAATGAGAGTAGCTGGTTCCGTCCGATGGAGTTGTGCTTCTCAAAATATTCATATTCCAGACACTAGCTTTGTTGTCAAAGGATTGACAGAAGGCTTGGAATATGAATACCGTATCATTGCTGAAAACAAAGCTGGTCAAAGTCAACCATCACCGCCATCACAAAATGCTGTTGCAAGAGATCCTATCAGTAAGTAACATTTCAATATTAATTATATTGAGGTAATTTACATAGCTATCTACAATGATTGCTACCCAGTAGTATTTAGTAATTATAAGAGATTTCTGAAAACTTTTAGTATTTAAAATTATATTTTTCTTAAGAAGTTTAACTTTCAAAAATTCAAAAAGTTTGACATTTTTTTCTTATCAATTCTATTTTTCAGTTGGTGATCCACCAGTTGTTGTTGATCCATTGAAAGATACTGTAGTATTTGTTGGAGAAACCACAGTTTTGGAATGTAAAATCACTGGCCAGCCTGAACCAACTATTGTCTGGTAAGAATTCAATTTAGTTAAAAACTTTTTGTATATTACAGATTTTATATTAATAATGAAAATCTCACTCTCTCTCTATCTATATCTATATCTATATATCTATAATCATTATTATATAAAATATCCAATTTAAAATGATCTAAAATGCTCATTATTTTAATCTTTAATCTTTATATCTAAAAATAACCTTCATTTGCTTGATTAACTAAACTGAGATGTTATAGAAAAGTATTATCAATACTTTAAAGTTATTATCAAATTACCATTACATTCATGATATCTGCTATTATATTTTTGCATATATATGAAAAACAAACTTTATGATTTGAATTAATTGAATGATAATTTTTTAACAATGTATCAATATTTTATAGAAGTATTTGATTATGCTTTAAATTAAAACAAGTAATTGATGCATAAAATCAAAATGCAACAATTCAGCAAATTTAATTAATGAACAAATATTTTTTATTTTGTCAGGTTGAAGAATAATAAAGAAATTTCAGAATCAAAGAGATTTGATTTCTCCTATAAAAATTCATTTGCTACTCTTACTATCCGTGATATGACTGATAAAGATGCTGGTACTTACACTTGCCAAGCAAAGAATATCCTTGGTGAAGCCTCTACAACTGGAAAACTTGAGATTCAACGTAAGACCTTTTTTATCATCATCATCACACTAATTTTTGCATGTTCATTAGTTACTCTACTCTTGTTATATAAGTATTAACTCACAACTGATCAACATAAGTTTTTGTGTTTATACATTCTGCTAGGACTAGGGTTTAAAGGTATATTATTTATGTCAGTTCCTTTTGATTTCTTCAGTATGACCAATGATTTTAAGTTTCTAGCATGAAAGAGTTGTAGCCCTTTGAAACTTTCTAAAAAAAATCTTCAGTAATCATATTTTTCCTATGAAGAATTAGGACGACTTTAGTATTCATTTTGTTCTTTTGTATGAACTCATGGTTTCTTATTAATTTTTTAAAAATTCTTTAAGATTCATACTAGCTGGGTTTTCTGATTTGGTTATTTTATCAATGTAATGCTACTTTAAACATTTTAATTATTTTTGGACATTCTTAATCACTTGTTCATTAAATTTGCATTATTTTAATATAATATAATTTTTTCCTTATATTACATTACAAATTCCACATTATCTTTCAAAAATCTTTCTATAAGAATAAAAGTAAAAAGCTGATCTAAAAATACAAACAGTAATATTCAATATTAAATATTGATTACCAAAAATTATGCTACAAATTACCAATTTTATTCTTCTAGATGCATTTCAAATTCTGTTAGCTTATTCTTATAATTTGTTGCAATCCATTTATTTTACAGAAATTCCTAAACTAGAGTTTGACAACAAATTCAGAGATCTTATCAAGTTGCATGTGGGTACCAATTTGAGAATTCCAGTCAAAGTATTTGGTATTCCTAAACCTACATCCACCTGGGCAAAAGAAAACAAGGCAATGAAATCTCAAGGTAGAATTACTCTAGACTCATTAGAAAATGTTACCACTCTTGTGATCAAGAAAGTCACCAGAGAAGATGATGGCCTGTATACACTGAAAGCAGTCAATGTTGTTGGAGAAGATATGGCAACATTTGATGTTGCAGTTATTGGTGAGTATTTGACATTACTTGTTACATTAACAAAATTATGTTTATTAAATTTACAAAATCAAATTAAAGCTAAATGAAAAGTTAACATTTTTAAAGGTTAAATTCTAGATATATCAGTAGTCTCTAAAATTATTTTTATATTGTGATTTTCTCTCATATTTTTATAATGTTAAAAAATAAAACTTCAAGATTTACTTTTGTTTGAATAAAGTACAAATAAAAGCTTTACATTGAGTGTGATAATGTCAAAGGGGTTTGTTTATTTCAATTATTCTTCAAAAAATATCTTTCAAAAAAATATAATGCTAAAATAAAGTTAGTCATATTCTGGATAACTAGCTATACTTTGAATTATGTTTGCTTTCCAGATGTTCCTGGTCCACCAACTGCTCCCATCACTGTCACTGATATTGACAGTGACCGAGCCACACTTCACTGGAACCCACCCAAAGATGATGGTGGTGCTGATATTACTGCATACATAATTGAACGCCGTGATAATGGAAGGTCAATGTGGACAAAGGTTGGAAGTGTGGCTGGTGCCATCACTAGCTTCACTGATTCCAGACTTACAGAAGGCTGTGAATATTCCTTCCGTGTCTCAGCTGAAAATGAAGTGGGTATTTCAGAGCCTCTTGAAATGGATAAATCATTCATTGCCAAGAGTATATATGGTAGGTGTTACAATCAGAATCATTTTTGCATGCTAGGTTTGAATAAATCCAGATATGTTTTTTTGGATACATTTTTGCATTTTTGTAATTATATTAGCTATGATACATATCATAATGTTCCTTCTTCCTAATTAGATAGACCATACCTTGAATATTAACAAACTCTATTCACTTCTGCAGTGTTATATTTTTGTGTGTGCATGAAGTTAATTTCCATTTCTTCCCTTCATTTGTAAACTTGGTCCAAAAACTGATGATATGTCATATAAAAACTTGTTTCACACTTTATTATCGGACTATTATTTCATTTCCAGTAAATATATTTGATGTACTAGAAAGGCATATCATATATATATGATATTTTCTAGTAATTTTCACTAATACATTTGGCCCTATGTATTTATTATATATTATAATTAATCTCATCATTATTGATTTTTATTTTAAAATTCTAGACATTTCTGATAGTTTTATTTTATTATTTACCTCTGTACATGTATTACCCTGTGTCTTTCTGTCCATCTTTCCATCTGTCTGTCTGTCCACATGATATCTCCAAAAGTTCTCAATGAATTTCAGTGAAAGTTTGTGGAGGGGTTGGCAATGGACTACAGAAGAAGTGATTACATTTCTGGGTGGATTCATGCACAATCATAGTGATAATGAGTGCTTTCTAGTTGAACTATATTTTATAGTAGCTCCTTTATTATATATTTTGGATATAAAATTAACCTTCTATATTATAGATTTTCAGTTTTAAATTGATTATTTAATGTTCATTTTTATTCTTATCATTATTTGCACATAAGATCACTGTAATCTGCTTTATTATCTGGTTATCATTTTTAAAACAAGTTTATATCTGAAGGGAATTTATGGAATGAATCCAAATCTTTGTTATGAATACATCTTTCAATATTTGATATATCTATATATAGAAAAAAATTGAAAATATTGGGATAACTTCCCTTTGATATATGTGAATGAATTTCATAATCAAGATTTAATGTTTTTTCTTAATCCAGGTTTAACATTTTCCTTGTTTTCTCTGATTTTTGTTGAGCAGCATTATTTGATAGTTTTGACTTACACAGCTAACCCTTTTTAAGTATGTTTGAAGTACTCATCATATAGTAAATTTAATTTTATCCATTATCTTAGTGAGTTTCATTTCTTCATCATCTCTCTGTGATACATGAGGCTACTTCGTTTAATTTCTGATTTCCTTTTTCATTATAAAAACAAACTTTTAAATAAAAGATATTCAAAATATATATATACTTTCAGGAAGGGTTTGCTACTCTTTTAAAACATTAACTTGCAATCTCATATTTATATATAATTGATATGTGAAGTAGAAAATGCCAGTATTTGATATTAAATATTTTTGTATTCATATATGTATTTTTGTATTAAGAAGATGGTTATGGTTCTTCCAGGTGATATGTGTATTTACACACAGACACACACACACGCACACCAATAATTTTGTTACATTTCATTTTCACAGGATTTCATTTCATTTGGAGATTTTATCAAATTATTTTATTTCAATAAGACCAAAGTTTACATAAAATTATTCATCCCAGAAGGTACCATTCATTGTTTATTTTGCAAAAATGGCATTTGCACAGGATAGTATCCCAAATGCTTTTTAATGAATGTGCTTTTCCAAAGATTATATTTTTTTTGTGTTATAGAAGTAAAAACAACCAATTTTTGAAAAGTGTTGTTATAATAACATCCTTTGTTATAATAACATCCTTTGATGTTCTCATGTTTTCACTAACATTTCAAATTACCTAAGCATGGTTAACAGTGAACTGGTAAGTAGCCTCCTTCATTGCATGACCATTTCCAAAAAATTTTTAAAACTTTTCCAGCAGTTAGCTAGATGTTATTGTTCCTGCATGTATAACTGGTTTACTTCCCCAGATGTTGAATTCCTTTTGATTCTTATACATGAGGTAAGTAAATCCTTACTTTGATGTTTTCAGCAATTTACTCCTATTTTCTTTAAATGTGAACATTTTTATATATAAATATACATTTATTAGTATATTACTCAATAAGATTTTATATGCATATTAAACTGTATAGCTATGATTTCTTGGTATTAAAAAATAATTTGTTTTGTCAATTTACAATTTTTAGACTTTTAATATGTTTTAATTTTTACAAGAAACATTTATAACTTGAATTTAGTACAATTTTGTTAGTTATCCGAGTTAGCAAATTCATATTTTGAAAATTGATGTGTATAGAAATTCATTTTTGAAGCACTACATGTTAACATGCTTTCTGATTTCTTAATTAGTCTAATGATTTTTTCCAAATATGACATTTTTACTTTTATATCCTATTAGATAAACCTTCACCTCCATTGGGACCACTTGTTATTACCAATGTAACACATGACTCAGCAGACTTGGAATGGAAAAAACCCAAAGATGATGGTGGTCGCCCTATCCTTAGATTTTTAATTGAACACAGATCCATTACCAGGATGTCATGGACAAAGTCTGGGACGGTAAATGGTGATACCACAACATTCACTGCTCCAGATCTCTTAGAAGGAACTGAATATCTTTTCCGCGTCATTGCTATCAATGAACAGGGTCAGAGTCAACCTCTAGAGGCTGAAGCAACCATCAAGCCCATGAGGAAATTGGGTAAGATACTTACAAAACTTATATGAAATTTCTTTTTACTCTTATTCCCAATTCTGTTAATCATAATATATATAACAATTCTTTTAGCATTTCATAACATTAATCAAAGAGCTTGCTTTGATATTTAATATAAATTCTAATTCCTTAAAAAAGCTGATAGGTTTAACTATTTTCTTTTTAATTGTATTTACTTAATGATTGTAGGAATATGTTATATATCAT